>JBBPDH010013360.1:0-11117 GCA_037974565.1 Clupeocharax schoutedeni
CCCTGGATCTGCCCCTTTGCCCGTTCGGCGGGGTCCTGAAGTGCCCGGCATCTGTTTGCAGTTTTGCTTGCCTGGTCTAACCTTAAGACTTTCCTGTTTAAGAAAGCATATAATTGCTGAACATATTTGAAAATATTTTGTGTTTTATTTATTTTTGCTATTATTTTTGCTGTTTTAATGTAGCACTTTGAGATTTCGGACAATGAAAAGTGCATTATAAATAAAATGTATTATTATTATCATTATTATTATAGTTTTAAATCTGAAAAAGACAGAACCCCTTATATTTTAATGTTTACATTAAAATTATAAATTTTTTTGCAAGGCAGCTTTTAGAGTTTAAATGAAGATTAAATTATACCAAAGTGTTTGTAGATAGATCAGGGAGGGGGGCTAGCCTTGCCAAAAAGGGCAACTAGAGCCCCCCCCCCCCCCATCTGCACATGCCTACTTTACACAACTATGAACATTTTCTTGGCTCTTACATTACTCTATAACAAAGAATTTCACTAACTTCTCTGAATGACTCAGTTAAATTATGGAAATATGTGGAATTCTCTGTTAAAGGACTCTAAACAGCTGTGTTTGATCAGAAAGATACATTACTCAAGCCTCCCACATGATTCAGATGTCCATTTTTTTCAGTAGATGGCAAGCTGAAGTATAATTGATCTTGCTGAACCGACTGAAGTGTTGCTCGGAATGTGAAATGCTGAATAAAGAATGCTTACAGCCTTCGATGGCATGGTTTTTAAAATGTGGAACTGCTGTTTTTGCTGGAGCATTGTGTCTGCACAACTTAACAAAACTCAGTGTGCTATTTCCCTGGCATATTGCCCACCCCTGGTTATGACTAACACCTCTAGTGCTCTGTGCTGGTTCTATGGACTCCAACATTTGAAAGGTCTCCATCGACCAGTGGAGGTGAAAGAAGGATGGGAAGAAGGTGAAAGACGTGAAATGAAGGTCAGAAGCAGCAGAGCTCAATATACTTTTCCTGCCGGATGTTCAACGATAACTGAACACATGCTGCACATCTTGTACTCTCGTGGCATGCTGATGATTATCCCCAGCTGACACAGCAGATAGGAGAGTGGTGTAAATTAGTCATCATTCAAGCACTCCACACCCCCACCCATGGACTTGCCTCCATTACAGGCTTTACATTTCCTCATGAAGAAAGCCAAGCTATCAGTATGTTGGATCTTTTACTTAAATGCCCAAAAACAAGACACTTGTTTGTGATCACTTGATATTCTGGTTCAAGCAAAGATGCAGTGGGTTTACACAAACACCTATTTATTTATTTATTTATTTATTTATTTATTTAATCACAATCAAAATCAGAATCAGAATCGTGTTTATTGGCCAAGTATGTGAGCGAACACATACAAGGATTTTGATTCTGGTAGTGTTGGGGCTGGTCGGTGGCCGCGAGAGGCCACTATTCTGTTTTGTTTTGTTTTTTTTACCCTGTTTTCTGTTCTGTGTACTTATGAACTTTTTGACATGTCTGTTCTGGTTCTGTTCCTTTGTCGCGTGTTCTGTTCAGTTGTTCCTTGGTTCCCAGCTGTCTTGTGTTTCCCCTGGTTATGTTTTGTATTTAAGCCTGTTTCTGTTAGTCATAATGTGTCCATCGCCTTATGATTAGCGTTTCTGGTTCCTGCCTGTTTTCTTTAGTAGCTGTATCGACTGGCCCACGTGCCTGTTTTCTTTTCTCCTGTTTTTGTGAATAAACATGTATCTGCAGTGGATTCCTGGCTGGCTGCCTGTTCCTGCACGCTTCCCTTGTAGTTCCGGGTTGGGGCATAGCCGCCTCTCCCGTGAGAGGTGGATGGTGTCTCTCAAGTACAACACAATAAAAACAACAACAATATTAAAATATACAATAAACAATATACTGAGCAAATATACAATAATAAATCTACAATATGAATACGTAATATGGATTTATATTTATGACTATAAGACAAATGTTAGCATATATATATATATATATATATATATACACACCTTTGTACATATATGTTTATACTGTTTATAAATATAGATATATCTATGAATATACGTGTGTGTGTACAATACAAAGAAACAAAGCACCCTTTCATTCTCTAGCTTGGCCCATAAATATAACATGAATTTTTTTGGCTTTTTTCGCAGCCTTGTCTGTCCGTTATGCATGTCGCCCAGCCTCCCCCCTGCAAGTGGGCCTGTAGTTTGTCTAGGATTCTAATACCCCAGGTGTCCCCCGAGAGGGTGACCGTGGGCTAGGTGCAGGACAGTGCTGACCCTAGGGCGGGGTAGGCCGAGAAGGTCAGTCGTCTCCATGGTATAATAAAAGAAGCCATTTCTAATAACAAGGAATGTCCTCGTCACCTGCAGGGAGAAATCAGAAGAGAGGTCAAAATTGGGCTCTCAAGCCCAGCTAAGCAGCCTCTCCTTCCTGTGTTTACAGGAGTGTCTGGTAGGAAAGAGTCTGGGCAGGTCTCTTCCTATTCTGGCTCTGGAATGGCCCTTTTGCCCCTTCTGCTGTACAGAGGACCCAGGCCAATCTTTCTCAACCAGCAGCGGCACTGGGAGCTCTGGAATGAGCCCCACCACCAGCGGCTGCTCTCCACCCTTGCCACCACCCATCACCCACCCAGCTGGGACCTCACAGTTGTCTGCAAGAACCCAGGACACAACCACTCAGCCACGCGGTGACACAGCTTTTATGCTCATAGCATGATCCCCAGGGGGGTGTTTGTTTCTCTCCGCAACACATTATCAGTGTGCCCAGCCTGCCCTTGAGGGCTGCCACTATGTCCCGATTGTTCTGGGTTGTTCTTACTGGTACTTGCGTATGTAGAAACCGGTCCGGGGTCACCTGCTCGGCCACGTTGTTCATGGTAAGATGATAGGGCTGCTACCAGCGTAGGGTGACTCATAGCAGTTGTCTTGTTGGTGTAGCCGTTCCTCCACCACATGCTTCTTGGCTGTCCAAAACAGGGATGCTGAAAGGGTGCTTGTCGCTTCTCTCCTGCAGCAGCTATACAGAACCCTGGACAGTACCAGGCAAGGAGCTGGCTTACCTGCTTGGTGCGGTTGTGGCTCTCTCTGGCCTCGTTTACACTGTCAGTTAAATGTGACCCAATTCCGATTTTTTGCTCATATGTGACACAGATCGGATCTGTTCCATGACCGTGTAAACAGGAAAAAAACGCATGCATTCAGGTATTTTGAGATCGGTTTCACGCCTCGTTTATATGTGAAAATAAATCAGATATGAATCAGATATGTGCCGATGCGACTGTCAGGTAAACAGGCAGATCGGAATTGTTGCAAGCCACCAGAGAGTAAAGGGATGTCCCGGCGAAATGTGGACCCACCGCTCTTCGCTAAACCCCGCCACAGTATTCTCCCACCAATCCTGAGATCTCTCACGCACCCAGGCGTTCCGCTGAATGGTCGAGGCCATAATAAATGAAATATATGCGCAGCTGCAATAATCCCCCTTTTCCTTCTTCTCCGCCTCAAAATCATGCTGTTATTTGGCGAATTTTGCGTATATCGCAGAGCTAGCATTAAGCATATTTCGCGTTCATCCATCTTGGCTACTGTGTGGTGTAACAACCCCCCTTTGCTATAGCAAGTGTATACAAGTGAATTGGATATTGGTCACAATAAAAATAATGTGTCAACAGAAGGTAAAAAAAAATCGGATATAGGCAGCAAATCAGAATTGAGCATCAAGACCTCTCTCTCTCTCTCTCTCTTTCTCTCTCTCTTTCTCTCTCGCTCTCTCTTTCTTTCTTCCTTTCTCTTTCTCTCTCTCTTACATTCGCTCTATCTTACTTTCGCTCTCTCTCTTTTTCTCTCTCTCTTTCTCTTTTTCTCTCTCTCTCATTTTCTTTCTTTCTCTTTCGCTCTCTGTCTCTTACTTTTACTCTCTCTCTCTTACTTTCTCTCTCTCTTTCTTTCTCTCTCTCTATTTCTCTCTATCACTTTCTTTCTCGCTCTCTCTCTCTTTCTCTCTCTCTGAAACCAGCATTCTGCATCCAACAGCAGCAGAGCCTGTAGCGCTGCTGCTGAGATTATACACTGGCAACATCATGCTTTCTTAACACATTTGATGCATGAGTTTAATCAACATAAGGCAGCTTGTGTTGCTGTTAGAGTTTGGTTTAATACAGTGAGGAGCTTCTGATAAAGCAGGGGTCTCAAACTGAAATAACATAACACCATTTAAAGCTTCCTGAACTGCAGGTCAGTACATTTTCCATGTTGTTTTTTCCTCAAATTTATTTGACATGCAATGAACGTCTGTAAGGGATGGAGCAACTGCTAAACAGTGGCTTTCAGAGTAGTGCTAAATGCACAGAAATCTCTGGTTTTCTGTACAGTGGGTCACAATGTGAAAAACAGAAAAAAAGATTGTATCCTAGTATATGCTGGTTTGGTGTGAAAGGCATAATAACATCCCAGCGCTGCTTAATGAGTATACTACATTTTTCCTTCAGAGTCCACAGAAATCTATTGCATGTGTTCTGTCTGAACTGTGTAGTGGATATCGAGTCCAAAAGAAAAGCCTCCAGTTTTTTGGGGGATGCAGGCAGTAGAAAGAAAGGTCAGAGATGATTAGTTGTGATGACTGGGGAGGCCATGAGGCTTCATCCTGGTGCTCATGAATCCATGTTTGAGTTTCTGTAGCAGGATGTGTGGAGGGAAGGCTTTCTACTTTTGCGTTGCAGCATCATGAGGGAAGCTGTCACAGAACCTCTCTCCAGACTCCTGTCTGGAACTTCAGCCATGTCTCAAATCTAGTGCTTCTGCAGTGTACTGCCTTCTTCCAGTGCATGCAGTATGTTCCCACTGGAAAATGAGGAAAGATATGGTCTACCTTTAATCCCTGGAAACATTAAATGTGTGTAATGCTCAACAAGTCCTGCACACCAAACATGAGGGGAAAAGGAGGATAATTGCGTGTGTTTGTGTTATCTTATACATTTTTATACAAGACATTAACAACTCTAGAGCTGGTGAGGCTGAAGGAGTGCTGAAGTGGCTTTTAATCAAACCAGTTGCATTCTGAACATCATATGTTCATTCTCTGTAATATAAAGTAGAGTGAAAGTGATATCACTTTGCCAGGATGCATGTTTGACCTCTACATCTGCCACTCCAAATAAAACTGCTTAACAAAATTGGGAATATGTTCAATGAGAGCATTTTTTAATTAGTGTGATTGCTTCCTCGATCACTCTACTCTAGTATTATCATTCCACCCGGTTTTTGGGCCGCTTCTCCTCCAAGCCCTTATGAGTTATGGGTGGGGGGATCTGAAACGTGCTATAGAGCGCCCCCTAGTGCCTTTGTGCACAACTTATCTATCAGATGGTCAGGGGTTGTTCAGTGCTGGAATCCCGTCAGCACACAACAAACCCAACAGCCCCCCCCCCAGTTGTTACTTTATAGTTACAAAAAAATACTCTATATTATTTGCGAATAAATAAATGTACCGTATGTTCATGATCTGAATACCTTTTAGAAGCTAGAAAATATCATCACTACTGACCTACAAAAAGACATCTAATATTAATATAATTATGTGGATCACCAGAGTGCATTTAAAGTCAGGGACAGCCTGGAATGTGCTGCCGCATCACCACACAACCAGTTAATAGGAGTCAGACCTGCACTGTTACAGATATTATAAAGATACCTTGTTTTATTTGACATTTTTCATTAATAGCTGTTCATTTAGCAACATTTCAGTGTTTTAAAAAGCTTGTAAAAAGCTTATGGTGCGCAAATCCTTGTGACCGGTTGAATTGTGCTTCACTAATGTTAACTACTGTATTGTAGTTCTATGGGTTGCTAACCTGTGAACTAAATGGCAAGTGAGTGATCCCTGCCCCCTATATCCTGTTTATGTCTGTTGTTTTTAGGATGTTTGTGAGGAAGTGTATATAATAAAAAATATCTATTTCATATAATTTTCTACTTCATAAAAATTTAAGTATAGATTTTACTCATTTATTTATTTATTTATTTATGTATTTTTATAAGTATGATTTCACAGAAATAGATTTATGTAAGTTATCCTGGCATGTTCCTGAAATTGCCACTTTGGTGCTGTAAAATGCCCCATAGTTCTTCTATTTATTATCCTGTATGAACACCCTTGGGTCACATCACCATACTGTCCCCCCACTTTTAAATTGGCTGCTACGCCCCTGGTTGCAGCCATACTGATTTCAGTATTACTGATTGTAATATGGAAATGAGCCTTGCTCTTGTTCTCTCTCAGTCTCTTTCTCTTGATATTTTGCTCTCTCACTCTTTTTCTTTCTTACTTCTCTCTCTCTCTCTCTCTCTCTCTCTCCGATATTTGATCTCTTTCTCGTTTATTTTCTCTCTCCCTCCAGAGAACGCTTTCCTGCTTTCATGAAGGGTTCTGATGGCTGGAAAAACACTGTTCGCCACAATCTGTGCTTCAGCGTCAACTTTGTGAAGACGGGAGAGCAGGTGTACGTGTTGTACGTGTTGAGGAGAATGGCGTGTCTGTGGTGCATGACGCCGGCCGGCCGGCGATGGCTGAGTAAGGAGATCCAGGCCCTCACTGCGGAGTTGCTCCAGATGCTGAAGAGGAGCACGCGCTACTCAAAAACACATATCACAGTGTTTGTAGTCCACAAAGAAAACACGTCCCTCACACCAGTAAACCCAGACTCCCGTTAAGAGCTGCTAATAGGCTCCTTTCCACAAGTATACAGGAAGGTGCTGCACGCTTTAATTCTCCCGTGTATCTTGTCCCTGTGACAGTGTGTCTGACGTGCAATTCTCTCCCAACAGTTTATGGCCTGTCATTGTCCCGTTCATATTTTATTATTTATAGCCTTGTTTTAGTTTTTACATTTTCACTCAGCATTCTTATCCGCCAACTACCCAACAATACATAAGCCCAAGAGAAGAATGTAAGTAAAGGACTTTTTTTTTTCTTTTCGTAAATATAAGATATATATATTTTTATATATATATTTTCATAAATATACCTTCACGTTCCTCACAGATCAATTTGTGTCATAGAAAACTCTCATTGAAATTTATCTTCAGACTAAACAGATGCGTCTACTCCAAGGACTTCCTAATTGTTAGTTTGTATCTCCGCTTTTTTTTTTGCTGCCGACACTAAATGATAATGGCCTCCATATTGTGACGACATTTTGACCAATCAGAATGCAGTGAGGCTGTCCGCTCGTCTGCGGCTCACTCTTGGCCCTGGCGTTGAGCAGCTTGCTTTATTTTTAATGGAAAAACTTTTGCTCTCGGCACGATTTCTTGTCCCAATGGAAAAGTGTCTTAAGATTCTACCAGAGAGGAGTCCTTCATCAGGACCCTCTCAGATCACACAGAGAAATCTGTAAACTGTACCTCTCAGTGAATGTTACATGTAGAGCCCCAACTTCCACGACCCGCTATAATTTAAGACCTTGTTTCATTCATTCGTTCGTTAACTTAATCTTTTTTTCTCCTTTACGGGTGTTTTGAAGGCTCTGCTCAAGAGCTCACTAAGATTCCAAGCTGAGTTTGGGCTCAGCTGGATATTGCGTGTTTTGCACAGCTGTTTAGGATTTCAGTCATACGTGTCAGTGGGTAACGTGTTCAGTGGGTAATGCGTTGTGCTCTTTCTTTGTCTGGTTTTTGTAAACTGTGTTAATAAATAAAAGTTCAGGAACCGGTTCCGTGTCACCACAATTATGATTGCTTTTGTAATGATCACTTTGGGCCTGTAGAGGGCAGTCATAGCTTTCTGAGTGCATGTCCGGCTCTTTTGAATGATTCGGATCATTTGGCCTGGCTCACCAAAAAGGGTCAACCCAGGTGGCTCTCCATTTCCTGACCTGTGATCAGTCTGTGTATACAAGCATCACTTCAATGATTTAATGTAGTCGTACTAAACCTTATCATTTCTGTGATACTAACACTTTACATTGTCTGGTATACTAAGGTTCAATGAAAACATGTTTTAGAAAGTCATAGAAAACAAGCCTGGGCTTATAACTGTATAAAAGCGTGTGAATGTAAACTCTGACAGATCAAGAGTCTCTGCACCCCACAACACTGTCCCCTTGAAAGCTTGCCTGTGTCTGACTGTGGTGTGTGTGCTTGTGTAGATACTGCTGTTCTCGCCTGTGTGTGTAGGTGTGTGTCCTGTCTGCATTTCTTTAGATGTTCCTCGGTTCCTCCATGACTTATGTCACGTTACCCTTGTCTGTCTGTCTGTCTGTACATGAAAAACCTTGCTAAGCACATTCAGCACTTACATCCAGTGCCCACCTAGGATCCTGTTCCTTGCCAAGCCACAGACTGCACTTAGACTGCACATTTCGATTTGTCTTTGAAGGCTTTTCCTTTTGATGCATTATGTAATTTTGCGGTCTCTGGGACCCATATGGATTATTTGGCCACCTTAGATCTGCATGTGGTGCCTCAAATTGCTTTAAAATCTCACATATCAAAGTGCTGATAGTCCTATCTGCAGACACACATCCTGCTAAACATATTTAAACACATATGACGTCTGTTCAGTTTTAATGTCATTGTTCCATCTTTGTTGTTTTGTCCACCCCTCTGTTCCTGTTTCCTTTTCCTTTTGATAATTCACATGCAATAAATATCTGTAAGGGCCATTTCCAAGAGGGTTCCTGAGCCAGAGTTTTCATTCAGTAATGGGTCGGAGGAAAAGCTTGATGATATTAGGTAATAATGGCCTTGCCCTGCCTGCTGGTACACAGTGATGTAATCAGAAATCATTACGCTTCTATAAGAAGTTAATGGAAAATAAGATTCTTGTCTTTTAAATGGTATGAGATGCGTCATGCATAATGTGTCTGAATTTTTTTTGGGGTTCACTTTAAAGGAGAATGGATTCTCAGTAGATGCATAATTCATTTTTTGAGATACAACAAAATCGTTGGAGGTTTTTATATGAAATGCACCATTCTAGAGAAAACGGTCAATTCTGGTTTTGTGGCTCACAATGTCTACAGCACAAATTTAGCCACAGTATTTACTATCCAAAGACCACCAGCGAACCTACAAATGTATGTTAAATATAATGTTAATAATGGTGCTGGGCCGTTAATGGCGTTAACGCGCGAGATTCTTATCGCGTGAAAAAAAAATATCGTCAAATATCAGTGACTTGTCCGGCTCACGCACGTTTTAAACTTGTCTCGGTCTCTCTGAGGGGGCGGGGGGGGGGGGTTATCGTCGTTAACCCCAAGATTCCAATTAGATTAACGGCTTCAAAAAAATAATCTATGCCCACCTCTAGTTAATAACAACAATAATATTCTGGCCAATCCGAAAGAACATGGTACTATTTTACTTGTAGCTGGTTCCTGTCAATGTTAGAATTTCACATTGAACCACTTTAAAATAACCTTCATGTCTTAACACCTTAATTATGCAAAAATGATAAACTCTGGAATTTCCCTTTTGTTCTTCCTTAAAAACACAGGGCTATGGTACTTCTATTTATACTTTTGATGCCCATAGTATGCCATAATTATTAGTCAACAGCTCGTGGAAGGTGGGCTTCATTGCGATGTCCTTTGTGCTATTTAGAGGGCACATCTTGGAAAAATGATTTTCTCATTTGTTTGAAATAAGTGGAGTAAGAAGTTAGTATTTAAACAAGTCCATGTGGCCCAATTATGGAAATTAAACTGCCTGAGTACAGGGCAGTCAATCAGAGCAGAGGTCATTTATATGCATCAGTCTTAAAGGTACAGAAACAGAGGTTAGGTGTGAGGTTGGAAAACATCTATTTTGGGCGCATAAAACTACATGAACGGAAGAAAATACACAAAAAAAGGAGGATATGAGCCCTTTCTCAGCTCGTAAAGAGAATAAACAGTGTCTCATCTGCATCCTATCTCAGAGACTCGGGCTGTAGTCTCTGTGTAATGTTCCTTTGTTCCGTAAATGATGACATAACCTCAACTAACAACTACCCAAACCACTAATCCCCCATGGCAGTTCAGCAAGCTCTTCACTATGCAAACATTTACTGCGGCTCCAGGCCTCAGTGAGCACCGAGAGACCCTGCTTCACTGAGCCTTTATTGGATTTGAATAAAGCACACAACAGTATCACAGCCACGGATGTGCTGTGCAGTACAGTCTTATCATGGAAGTGATGTAGAGTCTGGGGGTGAACAGTCTCTGGACACTAATGAGTATCTATGAGCACAATAAGAAAGAATCTATGGCAGTGTGGATTTAAATACGAGAAGCGAGGAGAACAATAGAGAAGAGAGGAGAACTAACCTTACAATATGCCCTTTACAAAAATAATTATATGGAATTAACACACTCTACATGTGAGTGTTTTGACAAAAACTGACTATGCTACAGCTTTGCATTGTTAAATGTGTTATTTTTCATTATGTTACATTTTTCCCAACAATCTGTAAAGCTTTCCAACCTCATGCACTTACTGTGAAAGGCCGATTGGTGGTGTTGGGTGTAACCAGGTAGGCTGGGAAAGAATTTACCATCATGCTGATTATGAGCAATTTCCTCTGGGCTCAGTAAAGTTTTCTGATGTAATGTTCGCGCTAAACTCAATTACACGCATAATGGAGTTCAGAGTTACAATATAACATTCCCCTGCGCTCACACTGCAAAAGTGGGGTGGGAAATTAATTTCTAAAAAGGTTCATTTCCAATA
Source organism: Clupeocharax schoutedeni (assembly GCA_037974565.1). Classification (NCBI taxonomy): domain Eukaryota; kingdom Metazoa; phylum Chordata; class Actinopteri; order Characiformes; family Alestidae; genus Clupeocharax; species Clupeocharax schoutedeni. Next base: position 10,720 of record JBBPDH010013360.1, read on the forward strand.
GTTGCTGGGCTACACTGGGTGGTGTGGTAAGTTGTCTCAACAAAAAAAACAGCTCTATGCAAGGAACAGCGATGGCCAGTGAGAGGGCAAATGGGTTCTTATATTCTTTTGCAGTGAAATATTTCCTCAAACTTAAGGTTCTAGGTTGGCATTTTGGCTAAAGCTGACGGCTAATGCTGCGTTGTAGTCCATGGTGAAACGGCAGTGTTTGAAACAAGATGGTTCTGTTTATAGGATAATAAACTGCTTCTAAATCAGTAGTCTAGTATGTCAACCAGTTGCCTTGAAACCCAATGAACCTAACATTTTACATTACACCCTGACTCTTCTCAGTCCTGGCTCCCCAGTGGTGGAATGAACTCCCTCTTCTGGTCCGATCGGCAGAGTCCTTCATGGTC
>JBBPDH010013370.1:0-11116 GCA_037974565.1 Clupeocharax schoutedeni
TCTCGCCCTCACCAAAGAAAAGAAAAAAACTTTGCTGTGGCTGAGAGCCCGGTCGGATGAAAACAGCTTAATTACAGTAACGCGCCGCACGTTATTGACCGTAATGGTAACGGCATTGTAACGATGGAAACAGTAACTGGTTAGTTTACCCGTTACTGAAAAATGTTACTTTAACGCCGTTATTCCCATCACTGCCTTTTGGCAATCATCACTCCAACAAAATCCACAGAAATTGGATTTTGCTGGGTGATCAATTAGAGACCCTATTGCAGAAACCCTGTGGGCGCAAAGTATTTATTTGTTGTCATTATGAGAGCATAAAGAGTGCACAACTTGACACATGGTGTGCATCTCCACAAAGGTTCAGTTTTGTAAAAGATGTGTTTGGAGGAGATAAAAAACAAACCCAACATTTATGATGCAAATTCACTGTGTTGTAATGTGATTAATACACATTTTAAATTAAAATAACTGAACTCAGTTTGAACAAAAATCAGTTTGGCCCTCAATCACTTGGATCCTTACCCATATCGCGGCCCCATCACTTTCAGGAACTAACACCTGCTGCCATGACAAGTGACAAGATTATCAGTGTTTAGACCATACCTGTCTTTCAGACTGCTAGACACATCTTTGTATTGGGAGAATGGCCTAGGATTCAGATGACAACTTCATAACTTCATAAATGCCTGGAAAGTATATCTTGTAATTTCTTTTAATTGGATAACTGCCTTGATACAAATGCCTTTTACATTACAACTGGCACTGATTTTGATGCATATACTTTTTCCCTATTACTTCTGTAGTTGGTTTGGAACGTTGGCCTATGCTTTGTCTTTTATCCTCACTCTTGACCTTATGCAGTCACTCAAAGTGGATGTGGACGTTGGTAATTAGGTTGTCAGGATGCCACATACCTATTAGGTTGTTTTTATGCCACATACATTTGCTTTCAGTGAGTTAATTATGCAGGGGGCCAGTTGCTATAGTCATCCCATTAATCTGCATGCAGGCCAGACTGGCACCCTGGAATCCATTCATGATTTGAATGAATTTACTAACAAATGGAGGCAAGTTGCATGAAATGTTTCTGTACTTTTGGGGGTCAGATTGATTGTGGACTAGATTAGATTGTTTTATTGTCTGATTGACCACTGCGGCATACTGTGGTGATTTTCATCACTGCCCAATTTAGCTTGAATGGCCGGCATCTGGAGGAGATGAGGTGTTAATCAATCTAGTTATGAAAATCTATCACCAAACTAATTTTTGTCAACAAGTGCACCACAATGATGCAAAGTGAAACATATTCCAGGGTGGGGCACGCTCACACACACACACACACACACACACACACACACACACACACACACACGTATTTGATGAGATTGAACACTTGCTGCGAGTAATTTCATTCACTCTGCAAGGTCGTGTAAGAGTCTTCTCCTAGTCAGAATCTAACTGTATCAATCCCTCCTCTGTGAGGCGTTTGCTTGCTTGTTCATGCATCTTTCAATATGACACTGTGTGCTGTACAGCTCCTGTAGATTAATTCCCGCTGCTTTGGGTAACTAAGTCATCCATACTTGTTGTGGTTTGGAATCTACATTTTTACTGTATGATGGTGTGTAGAAAATACAGATGCAGCTAAAAGCTGCATACTAAAAATGCCCCAAACTTCACAGTACATGCTGCACAAAAACCTGAATATAAATCCCAAGGAAATAGGCACCTCTAGCTCATTTGTTTGGCTCTAGTTTTAATGTTGATAGGAAAACTGAACTGAGCTACAGCATACCTGAGAAAAGTACACAAGACAGAAGTAAAAGGCTGATCAGATACTTTGATTTGTGTATGTTATAAGATACTGTATCTAGTAAACATATATACAAATTGACTGCAACCATTCGAAAACCTAGGTGATCTGCTGATCTGATTGATGTTAATTGCAAGGTTTCTGCATTAAATGCTGCCATGTAATGAATAAACTACATTACTTCACAATCATTTGGCAGATGTTTTTATCCAAAGCAACTAACAATATGGCGACACATTTAAGTTTCAGGACAATGTGAGAACAGAGGAGAGTATTTAGTGCCAAATCTCTACATAAGAGTAGAGCAAAAGATTCCTTATGAACAATGGAGGTGAGAGCTAGAGAAGGTTTCTGCTCTTGTCGGCTTAGGCTGCGCATTTCGCCTCTGGGGAACCACAAGAGTCTGGACTAAGTTTGCCTTGTGTGTAGGGATGGCAGAGCCAGACAATATTTCTTGGAGGAGCAGAGAGAGCGAGTAGGAACATAAGGCTGAATGATTGGATTAAGGTAGCTGGTTGCTGACCCAGATGTCACTCTGTAGGCAAGAATTAGTGACTTGAACTTAATTTGAGCAGTAATGGATTGGCAGCAGTGGGATAGAATGTGACCTTTTTGACTGGTTAAAAACCAGCCAAGGTACTTCATTCTGTACTACCAGTATGTAATCAAGGTGAGGGATAACCATGGCTTGTACAAGCAGTTGGGTGGCATACTGAGTCAGATATGGCCTGATTTTCCTGATGTAATATAAGGTGAAGCGACATAACCGAGAAATTTTGGTAAGAGAAAGATAGCTGGTCTTCAATCCTTGTCCAAACTGATTCTGCCTTGTCCAAACCGATTCTGTGGAATGTCAATTAGACGTCCTGTGGGTGGCTTGCAGTATGTTGATGCGTATATTTGAGCAAATGCCGGTTGTCAAAATTACACAGTTGATCCAGAACATTCTAGAATGTAACTGAAGCCCTTCCAAGGCAGCCGATGCTGGTCTGGTGTCCCCATTTTGACGGAATGGAATTTTGCCGTATGGCACAGGGTCGATTCTAAGCACATTTTTAGCAGTGATTGTGATGATGGCCATTGGGCCGATTCTCCTAGGTTTGTCAAGACCGTGGGCAGGGTGAGGAGTGAAGAGGAAATATTGATTATTATTAAATATTGATTATTGATTAATATTGATATTACTATGATCGATACTATGGAAGGTTTGGCTGGGTGCGCAGACGCGAAACCAGCTGCTGATGGGGAAGTTAATCATTAAAATTAGTGATCCAATAGATCAGTCGATAATCACATTTTATGACTTGATCGGTACTCGTTACACTTGGCCGATCTTAGGAACTGATCACAATTGATGACGTCAATGCGTGAGGGCGTACACGACGAGTGGGGACGTAAATGTCATTGCCGGTGTGGAATTACTTTGATGTTTTGAGAAACAATGAAAAATTTGCTATTTGCCTTTATGTTCCATAGACATCTTACATGGAGGCCCATTGCCCAAAAAAATTAAAAACTACATTAAATCGAGTATTACTTTATCCGAAATAAAAGTTAATGGTGATCAGAGAGCTTATATATCAGTTATATAAACTTGAAGCCTCAGAATCGGCATTGGTATCGGTGGCAAAAATCCTGATCCTGATACCAGTTAAATAGGAGGGATTTTCTCTCCCATTAAATTCCATTAGAAATCATGAAATAATAGCATTTTATCAGATATGTCATGCAGAATAGATAGGTCTTTGCACTGTGTCAAAATATAGAATAATGTGTCTCAGTTGTCCTTCAGCTAAGTTTGCTCAGACAGACAGAGAGGTGTCCTAGGTCAGAATCAGCTGAGGCTGCCTGGAAAGAATGGCCTGAGGTCAGGCGTCAAACAGTATGAACAGTAGAGCAGTGAGAAGGATCCTATGTCAGAAAAGGCACAGTGTTCAGGGACCTTCCATATGAGGGACAGGTAGTGTGCAAACATAGGGAAGCTAATTCAGTGGTATGTAACCATACACATGGAACATAATAGGAAGGCGTGGTGTTGAGAAAGCAACAACAAGAGGAGGTAATATTTAAGTAGGAAGAAACTTTAAAGCAGAAGATGGAGTGTTGATACTCATAATGGCCAGAAGCCAAAAGTGTTGCGTAAGAACGAGTAGGAGTGGTCTGGAAAAAGATTGTAAAGGTGACGTTCACACCTCAGAGCAAGCTGGCCACTTGTATCTCATTACCATGGAACACTGTAATTAATAAAACTGTGGGGCCTCAACTGTCTGACTGCCTTTGGTTAAAAATTGTCTACTACACATGTTGTGACTGCTCTGTCTCATCTTCGGACTGTAGTGTTTTTTTTTCTCAACAGTTGTTTCAGTTAAATTGATGTTAATAAGCCATGTCCATTCTAACCTTGAGGGTAGAGAGTTATTTCTGTGTTTCTTTTGTTTATGGCTCATTGTTTGTTTGAAATTTCCCCATGCGGATTAATAAAGTATATCTATCTATCTATTGGTGTTGCCTGCAATGCTAACACAGCTAGTTATTTCACTGAGGCTGGACACTAAGGAGCACAGTGCGGTCCTTTTGGACATCCCCTTGGAGTTTCGGAGGAGAAAGACCAAGAGACATGGCTGTGTGAGCGTATTCCTGACTTTGCCGTTTATGTTGCTGGCTTTTCATGTATTCAGGTTTACATAGCTTTATTAATGACAGACGTTGCCATCCGGGTCACATTGTGATCAAGGAGAGTGTCTGGAGCCCAGACATTGAACTGTTAGCAGTGGGAATATGTCCATACTATCTACCTAGAGTCCATTGAACAGTGCGATGACAGCATGTGACCTCCAGAGTCTTTGTGCACCTTCACACAGTTTGTAGGCATGCAGCAGATTTGTCAGTTACTATTTACATCCCTCTTTTCTAAAGATATGCCTTTCCTGAAGAAAACAGTTAGCACTTTCTGCCCTTTGTTGAGATGCATTAACATGCTGAAGAAAGGCTTAATCACCAACAAACCTATGTTATATCAGTAGTGTCAAATTGTTTAGGTATGTTTAGGTATCACCACCTCACCTGGTTGTTTGAATTCCAGATTATAAAAGAAATGACATGGGAAATGTGCTTGTTTTCTTCAGTCAGTCAGAATAGACCCAGGCGAAAATTTAGATGCAGATTTGTGGTTCATCACTGAATATATCATGCAATTATGACTCCATAATTACTTATATTTAGTGCACTACAGTCTTGTTTTTTATGTATATGGGTCAATGGCGTGACGCCTAAATATTCTGTCCGGCTGTATTTTTTTTTTAAGTTACAAAAGGTTTAAAAGTACAAAAATATACTATCTGTGTGTAGTACCTCTCCCATATATGTACCCACTTCAACTTTTCAAAAATCAGGAGTTCTTTGTAATTTTTCTGTAATTTAAAGTGTCAAAATATGTGGTGCAACCATCTGGCCATGACTGCTGAAAACTTCTTTCAAATTATTCAAAATCAACAAAAAATCTTTTCTGCCATATTTGGCATAATTTACAAAGTGTTTTGTATTCCTGTACAAAATTCCAAAACATTTGCGGTTATATTTCTATCATAATACACAAACAAACTTTGTCCGATGATATCCATTTCATTAAATATCATGTGGTGCGACCATCACGAAATGACAATTTTGGGACTTTTATGATGGAATCTACTCAAAGACAGGAAGCATCCACCATTTTGTCATAGACCTATGGAAGCTGAATGGTTTGTAACTCTGTTTTTTTTTTTTACTTTTTAACTGCTGTAATGGTATTGCCATATTTGGATGTCATGTGGTATGACCTCTAAAAAAAACAATGGATTTAAGTTATTTCCACAAATATGTATTTTTATCATAAATTTCATAGTGATCTTTTGTGGGAAGCTGGCTTGTTTTGTTTAGGTAGCTAATTCTATGTCAATACGATTTGACTGAACTTGAAAATGTCATGTGGTGCGACCAAGTATCATGTGGTGCAACGACTTCAGATTGTTTACCATCATAGATATATGTCCTAGATTAGTAGTTTTTGTGATTTTTATATTCAAATGATGATTGATAAACAAAGTACCTAATTTTAGAACTATTTGGAATTATTTTTTATATAATTTGTCATTTTGCTCGTTTTTCAGAAACAGTAATTAGTTCATCTTTGTACAATACAAGAACATGCATTACAAATATTAAAAACATGCTATTTCACTTATGCAATTATTAGAAAATTATTAATTATGTATTTATTTAACTCATTTAATCTATTTTACCAGATGCCACTGCCAAGCGAAGTAAATTTATTAAAAATAAAACATTTCAGAAAGCACATGTATGTAAGTATTCACAGCCTTTGCCATGAAGCTCAAAATTGAACTCAGGTGCATCCTGTGTCCCCTGATCATCCTTGAGATGTTTCTGCAGCTTAATTGGATTCCACTTGGAGTAAATTCAGTTGAATGGACATGGCTTGGAAAGGCACACACCTGTCTATACAAGGTCCTACGGTAGACAATTCATGTCAGAGCACAAACCAAGCATGAAGTCAAAGGAATTGTCTGTAGACCTCCGAGACAGGGTTGTCTCAAGGCACAAATCCAGGGAAGGTTACAGAAAAATTTCTGTTGCTTTGAAGGTCCCAAAGAGCTCAGTGGCCTCCATCATCCATAAGTGGAAGAAGTTTGAAACCACCAGGACTCTTCCTTGAGCTGACCGGCTATCTAAACTGAGCGATCGGGGGAGAAGGACCTTAGTCAGGTAGGTGATCAAGAACCGGATGGTCACTCTGTCAGAGCTCCAGAGGTCTTCTGTAGAGAGTGGAGAGTCTTCCAGAAGGACAACCATCTCTGCAGCATTCCACCAATCAGGCCTGTATGGTAGAGTGGCCAGATGGAAGCCACTACTTAGTAAAAGGCACATGGCATCCCGCCAAAAGGTACCTGAAGGACTCTCAGACCATTAGAAACAAGAGATTTAACTCTTTGCTGTGAATGCCAGGCATCACGTTTGGAGGAAACCAGACACTGCTCATCACCAGGCCAATACCATCCCTATAGTGAAGCATGGAGGTGGCAGCATCATGCTGTGGGGATGTTTTTCAGCAGCAGGAACTGGGAGACTAGTCAGCATAAAAGGAAAGATGACTGCAGCAATGTATAACGACATCCCGGATGAAAACCTGCTCCAGACCGCTCTTGACCTCAGACTGGGGCGACGGTTCATCTTTTAGCAGGACAACAACCCTAAGCACACAGCCAAGACATCAAAGGAGTGGCTTCAGGACAACTCTGTGAATGGCCCAGGCAGAGCCCAGACTTTAATCCAATTGAACACCTCTGGAGAGATCTTTTTTATTTTTAATACATTTGTAAAATCTCAAGTAAGCTTTTTTTCACGTCGTCTTTATGGGATGCTGCGTGTAGAATTCAAAGGAAGAAAATGAAAATGAATTTAATCCATTTTGGATTAAGGCTGTAACATAAAATGTGGATAAAGTGATGCGCTGTGAATACTTTTCGGATGCACTGTAATTAATGCTTTCCTCACCTGGTTCCTCAGTGTCTGCCATATCACATTTTAAAGAGTGTATGTTTATGGCTGTCTGCGCATGCGCGAGTGTGTGGGGGAGGGAGGGAGGGAGGTATGTTTGTCCTTTTAACCTGTAAAGCACTTTGTGTTATTCTATTTATGAAATGTTCTATATAGAACATAATGTTTGAGTTTAAGTTCATGTTTGAAATGTCAGTGAATTTTTTTTTAAAATATATTTATTGTGTGGAATTTGTTGAGCTCTGTAAATTGATTTTTAATGATAAGTCTTCATGTCATTTGGTGCAACCACCCATAATGTGGTGCGACCAATAATAACAAGAACTATAATAAATTTAAAAAATCTCATTTGTGTAGCTGAGACATTAATAACTGATACAATATACAAGTGAATGGTATTTTTATCTGTTTTGTGTGTTTTACAGGAAAAAATAGTCGGTTAATGACATTTAATATGGCGACTGTGACATTATAGAGCTAAAATAAGAGATCGTAATTTACAAAACTTAAAGAAATGCAAACACGTGTTTCTAAACACTTGATATTACTGACAACTTGTCAAAAAATATTAAGTATGTTAAAAAAATGATTAATTCTGAGCTAAATTATGGTCGCATCACATGACATTTTTAAGGCCTCAGGCAATTTATCTTTATGAAAAAACACTAGAATTACTTAATTAAATAAATTATTAATTTATGTATACACAACAATTTAAACGTTTGAACAGTTGCAAAAGATTTTCAGATTTTTAGTGTTTTAAAATTATATGTTATATCAGGATTTCATTTTACTTTTCTGGATGTAAATCGCATTTCTTTCACCCCATTTCTGGCTGACCGCTGGCTGCCTGGCTGCCCACTGCTTCACTCTGTGAATGGGTTAAATGCAGAGAATTGAGCAATTTCCTCCGGGATAAATATAGTATATAAAATAAAAAATGTAAAACATTTCTAACAGTTCTGTCACACAAGTTTCTGTCCAGTCGTTTTTCCAATTATTTTGTTGAGCATTTTGTTGTTGCAAAACATATTGCTTTTTGTGTCCTGAAGAGTTATAGTAACATGCATTTTGTTGTCAGTAACGGTAACAGCGTTGTAACGGGGGAAACGGTAATTTGTTTGATTACTTGTTACTGAAAAAAGTATAGCCATTAGTAATGCTGTTTATTTATAGCGCCGTTATTCTCATCACTGTTCATGAGTGGGACCAAGTAAAATATTTTTATATGAAACGAGAAAAAAGTGCAGAGTTGAAAGCTGGGATGGCACAATCATGTCATATTAATTGTTGTATGAACTGTTCCAATTTGTTAAAACATCAGTAATTTATGTTTCCCTTTCAAAAGATGGCTGGCTGTAGTGCTGCGATGGAAAAATGCTGATTTACATTGGATTCTTCTTGCCAGAGAGGCAAGATTCAGCATATTGGCGAAGCATCTTATATTCTGGACTTTTCTAAAATAAGCTGTAACCAACATGTTTGATGCATTGTCCATCACAAGCACCACATCTTTATCAAATAGCTGCCATTCCTCCACAACAAGAGACAGTAGCTCTGTCAGATGCGCATCCATGTACAACACGTGGGAAATAATCTGCCAGTGATTTGTTGTCACTGTAACATTAGTCTATGAATCACATGTTATTGCTGCTCGGCTAGCTTTGGTCATTGATTGTTATTTGAGCCCTGTTTTCTTGGTAAACAGCCGGTATAACCTTCTCTGTAAGTTGGCTGCGTGACAGGACCTTGTACCGTGGTTCCAGATTCCCTAACAAGTGCTAAAACCTGTCCACTCCGGAATATGGCCATGGATCTTTCACTATGAAGGCTGCCACAGCCTGGGTTATTTTCCTCCCTTTCTCAGATTTGGGCAGCTTTATGGATAGAACCCCATGAATGCTCTATAGCTGTTCTGGGTTTGGGATATCTCTGGCCGGTGTTGTCTCACAGCTAATGTGATTTAAATTGGTAGTGTTCCCAACATATTTAATTTTTGTATGACATGCTTTACACACCGCATGTTACTTGTCCAATTCATGCTTCGCAATCTGTTCATAAAATCCAAAATGTGTCCAGATATGAGCTTTTAAAGTATATGGAGTGTTTTTTTGTTTTTTATTTTTAATCTCTTGGCCTCCCTCTGCCATTTTGGCTGTCATCCATTGCAGCATTGTAGTCATCAGACAGCCACAGTCATTACTGGGACTACATTTTAACTAGATTTTTAAAGCAGTATACAGAAAATCAAGCAATGTCATTATGATATAATCGGTTATATTCTGCCACTGCGTAAACGCAGAGTTGCCCACGTCTACATCGCGATGCATTGATTGTGATTAGTTTCAACACCCCTAGCTCAAATTGAAGCGTGCACCCATTGGCCATTTTGGCCATTTTCAGTTACCATGGCGATGCTTTTCACCCACGGAAATGTCAGCAATACAATGAATGGAGTTCACCTTTCAGGTTGTCCTCCATGGACACACTTCATCCAAAACCCACAGAAGTTCATATGATACCTCATACGAACTCCTCCAAACATGGTCAGTTATGACCAGCACTCGTCTGTTCCTTGCCTTTCGCTCATCCCTTTTTCCTCCCATTATCATTTTTGAGTTAAAATGAATGCAGTTTCAGGAGATGAAACTTTCAGTCGCCATACAGTGACCAAACTAAGTTAAACTTCACATAAAGCCCAGCATATCCATTTTTTTGGTATATCACTTCCTGTGTCTTCTCTTCCTGTGTGTCTTTCTCTATCTGTCTGTCTCTTTCTGTCTCTTCTAGTATTCGGTCTGTAGAGAAGGCTTGTGCTCAGCTGCAGTCTGAGGTGGTTGAACTACGCTCTAAAGCTCTGGAGGAACAGAAGAAGCGAGAAAATCAGGATGCACTTGTCCGGCGTTTACAGAAGAGAGTCCTCCTACTTACAAAGGTATGTTGGCAGATACAAACACACTCTTCAGGGCCAGCTCTGGCTGTCCTGATTTCTGGTATGAAAAACTGGCTCATTTACATTTAATTCTTAATTTATTGGTGTTAAGGGTGCTCGTTTTTAAACGAGGTTAAAGGGTCATGCTAAGTTTCTCAGTCCATGAAAGAATTTAATAAATGAAACCCAAAGCCTCACTACTGTCAGTTTCTAGGCTTTTAAACTCAATATCACATACAGACTTATCAATCAGCAGGATTTGTGCTTTCTAGGTGTGTAGATGGTGGTAAATAGTGGATTATTTGGCTTTAAAAATGACTGCAGTAGTCCGCTGGTTATTAAACTATATTGTTGTGTTTATCCTCTGTTAACATCACATACTTTGCTTTGTGCCTGAGTGTAGCAGAAATGCAGAGAGCTTTGATTCATAAAAGGTGTTAAACACAAATTCCTTTCAAATTTAGCCATTAGTAGTCTTAAGTACTGCTGTATAAGAGGGCAAGACATCAGCACTTATTGAGAATGTGCACAAGCATGGGCTGGTGTTGGGTGACTGCATTAAGAGATTAACAAATTGTGTGTTCTATTCTATTTTGTAAACAGCTGATGGTAAAGATCAAGTAAATGTGAAAATAAAAATAGGCGTGTCTTGCCTGTCGTGGTTGGTGCTCAAATCCAAAACAAGAAAAAAAATCATTAAACATGTAGCCACCTCATGGTAATTATTAGGGATGCACCGATACCGGTATCTGGTATCGGCCTCGATACCACATTTTCTAAAGTACTCGTACTCATTAAAAGTCCCCCGATAC
>JBBPDH010013407.1:0-11115 GCA_037974565.1 Clupeocharax schoutedeni
TAAGGCATCCGCCCTGCGACCAGAAAGTCCGGGTTCGATCCCCAAGACCACTAGGCACCACTGAGGTACCCTGAGCACGGTACCGTCCCCACACACTGCTCCCCGGCGCCGTGTTCCTGCTCCCCCCTGCTTCACTTGGTGAATGGGTTAAATGCAGAGATTGAATTTTGTGCTGTGCTGTGGTGTGTTCACATATGACAAATGGTCACCTTCACTACAAATAAGCTCTAATTTGATGCCCTGCCCTGTATAGTGCAGTCCTGGCCGGAACACACCTTATAACTTCAGTTTGAATGGGAAGGACTAAACTGCTGTAGGCTGTATGGGCAGTCCTTTAAATGTGTTGGATTTTGTGACATTTCCCAGCTTAGTTTCTACATAAGGACTGTATAGACTGAGGAGTAAATAGTATTGAATATTTAATAGTTCTTACAAGCTACATTAAGCACTTTCATTTCAAAAATAAGAGGACATTTTTTACGTGATATGGGCCTGTTACATTTTTACAAATTTAGTACACTGTCCCCCTAGACCCTAGTGCGCTGTCGGCTGGCAGAGGAGTTGAACTGCGCCAACTGGAGAACCAGAGTCCAGGCCTGCAACACCATCTCACTTCTCAAATGCCCAGTAAACAAGGTAGCCTCTAATTCACGCCACGATGCTAATGTTAAAATGCTGCATAAATACCATGCAGTGAACAGTTTTCACAAAGATAAAGGGTTCAGATATGATGAATGATTACAGTTGCCTTCATCTAGGATCTTGCTAACAAGCTGGGTCACCTGATGTGGAACGACTGGAGCGGTGCGGTGCGTGAGGCAGCAGCACAGGCTCTGGGCAGACTGGATTTGGGCAGTGACATACACACAGAGCTGATGTACCCGACTTCACTGGACTGATAAAAACATGGGCGCCAGAACTATTATAGTGGGAGGGGCATGTCCCCCCACCTTTTTTTTTATTATTTGCTTCACCCCCCACTTTCCCCCTCTAGGTCTCCCACCCCCTCCAGACACCCAGATAACAGGCAAGACGCTCACACACACACAGAAGTACTGTTGTGCTGTTACAGTGTTGCTGTTGGCTTGTAATCAGTTCTCTGTGTTTGTGAGGCCGGTTCTTGTTTTTCAGATGCAGCGGTCAGAGCGATGACACTGTGACAGCAACTCTCTTTTGGATCTCTTCTTTTTCTCTCTCTCATTTCCTTTTCTTTTATCTCTATTCTGTCTCTGTTTTCTCACCGCCTGTCTGTTTTAGCTTAATTATGCGAACCGTTAAAGCTCTATACTGCTATACTGCCTGACACACACAAAAATAAAACATTCTTTATCCCCCCCCCCCATTAAAAATTCTTCTGGTGCCCATGGATAAGAACATATCTGACTGTAGACTGAGAGCTTGAGAAGGTTTTCAGTTGAACTCCATTCTTTTGGCAGAGTAAAACTGCGTGAAGGCCCGGCTTCTCGACGGGTCGAGGTGCTGTTTCTGATTGGTCAGTTGAAGATAATGACAGCCAAGTTGTTGCCGCCTTTCTTGGGCTGTCTGAACGATGACTTTGTGGTCGTACGCAAACAGGCCTGTCTGACCGCTGCCGCTCTCATGCTGAAAGATGAGATGGTAAGTCGGGCTGTAATTGTATTTTATTGTCGTCGTGATGAGGATTTCCACAATGAGCACATTGTTATGGAGTGTGATGATAGAACAGAACAAATTGCATTACCTGTGTGCAGTGCTGGAGTGATGTAATTACACTGGCAGGAGCATAGCGTTAGAACCAGTGTCTAGTATTAGAGCAGTGCATGGCTCTCGCTTACAGAGCGATGGATCAAGCTCCAAATGTACTTTCTACAATCGGCCTGTAGATATACTGTAAACACCCCCAGGGTTGTGAATGAAATGTGTGAAATAAGAGACCGCTTTTCCCTTTTTCTGTTTGCGGCAGTGTGTGTGTGAAATGCACAGGTGCTATTCTTTTCTGAACTGCTGCAGTGTGAGCTGTAGTGTAAAAATAGGAAACGCCTCCATTTGTGCTGTAGGTGCAGTAGTGTGTGTAGAGCAGCTTCTCTGTGTGCTGTATTCCAGCAGCTTCACTCTGATTCAGTTTCTAATGGGATGAAAGAGTCACACACACACACACACACACACACACACTGTGCTCTTATCACTATTTTAATTATTGCAATTGTGATGTGTGTTGTGTTCAGATGTTTGTCAACTTTCAATATAGATCATTCTAAAATAACTAATGAGGCTTTTTAGCATCAAATAAAGTTATAATAATATTAATACCTTCTTGCTCACAAAATGCTTCGTCTTGTGGTGAACCATTTGAAACATTGTATCAACATTAGTGCATAACGTAATAGTTAATATAGCAGGTGTTTCCATATGCAGTTGTAATGTTAAAAATATTTAATTAATTCATTTTCTGTTATCAATTAGTCCTTACTAGGGACACGGGTACCCGGAGCGTATCCAGGGGTGTAGGGGTGCGAGGCAGGGACTCCCCACTACGGATTTTAAACTAATATAGATAAATTGATCAATAGGCTAAATGTAATTATTTTTCATTTTCAGCGTAGCATTGATATCAGTTTTTCTAGAACACCGAATGATTGGTTGTATTTAGCGAAGTGCAATAATGCAATTGAAGCAAAGTCATTTCAAATTGTTTCTTTATTTCAGATCATGGATAAACTCATCGAGCTAATGCAGAATGACACATCATGTGAGGTGAAGGCCGTGGCAATCAATGGTGAGTTACATTAAATAACAAGACCCTTCAAAGGAATTAGGCTAATTAACTCTTCCATACCAGTCTGTGTGTTTCACAACAATAAAAATGTTAATGTTCCTAAAAATAAAAGTTATTGACCACTTAGCTTTCTAAAAATCTTGCTGGGCCTTACAAATATTCTCTGTTTGGTCATTTGACATCTTTTTACTCTTAACTGCCGTAATCAATCGCACCATTCGGATGTTTTTCGCAGCTTTGGGGAAAATTGGTTGTCTGACACCGAAACTGGAAGAGCTCTTGCTGTGGGCACTGCACCACGAGGCAGAGCCTACAGTGCGCATCGCGGCCTGTGAGGCCTTGAAGATATTAGAGGTGAAGGGTCCTGATCTACAGCAGCTCCTTCAGGAGCGCTATGTCCTGGAACACAGTCCTCAGGTTCACAGGTCTGAGGTGGAATCATTACTTCTGTAGCGTGTTTTTTTTTTAAGTTGCCACAATATCATCCGTATTTTATTTCTTGCTACGAAGGCACATTACGGAACTGATAAAAAGCTACGGCTACAGTCTGGAAGGAGACAAAGGCATGGTCCGTAGGATAACAGACCAGGTTAGTGCACTGTATGGCGATCGATAACACAAAAACTTATTTCCAGTGTTTTCTTGAATTAAGTTGGAACGTTTTTGACACCTTTCAAAAAGTACCTTTCACTCAGCAGTCCGTTAAAAAAACACTTTTCTTTTAGTAATGTCATTACATACACTACCAGTCAAAAATGTACTTTCTCATTCAGCAATTTCCTTTATTTTTATTACTGGCTACATTTTAGATTAATATTGCAAACATCACCTATTGCTGTGATGACAGCTTTATTTTGTTTTTACCAGATTCATGAGGAATCGGCCTGGAATAGTATTTAATTAACAGCTGTTCTTTAGTGGAATGACTGAACTTTTGACTGTTAGTGCAGATCTGCCTAGTCGACCTTTAGTCACCGCTCCACACTGAATTATAAGGAGTCTTTCAGTCCAGACCTCTTTTTCTGTAAGGCTCAATACAGAACAGGGTTTAAATATAATTAACTTGTAAAGCTACAAATAAAGACAGTAACAAAACCAGTTTAACTGTAAGGGATATGGAGAGGTTTAAAGCAGAAAAACAGACATTTCAAACACAACAGAAATGTAAGATATGACAATAAGTTTGATACTTAACCAATTTTATACGCAGCATTCCCTCATACATCTTAATAAACAATGTCTGTGCATGCACTGCTGGTCTGTAGGTGCAGAAACTCTGCTCAAAGAGCATCATCATAGAGAAAGTGCTGCTAATGGAAGAGCTGGCACATTTGCAGCAGGATCAGAGGAAGTTGCTGGGACACGAGGGTCAGATGGACTCTTTAGTCACATCTGCACTACTGGAGGAAAGATTAAAAGGTCTAAAGATCAAAAGGTCCACAGTGGTTCACCATACAATCATGTTTAGGCTGCTTACCAATGTATTTACTTCTCTATTTCAGCACGAAAACACTCAACAAGTTGTTCCTCAGTATCAACAGACTGTCCAGAGAGTCAGGTATTAACTGTGTTATTGTTTTATTGTTAAAGTAAGAAACTTTAAAATGAAAACAGAAACATCTTTGTATTAAAAGTCTACACAGACACACATAAACCTAAAATATCACCTGAAATATTTACACATTCATAATATGAGGTCCTTATGCCAACATCTCTTTTCAGATTTCTTAAGTGAACCAGGTGTTGATCCGTGCTTCTCACCTGCCACTCAACAGTAGAAGCCAAAAGGAGGCGTATAGCTCCAGAGCGCTTGCTCAGTTTCAGAAGTGTGACAGATATTGAATAAACCAATGATTACAGAAACACTTTAATTGAAGAACTTCCCAAGGGCTTTTGTTTCAGTTGCAGTCTGATTACTGTCTCATTCATTTGGACTTGAGAGTTCACAATGATAGTTTGTGATATATAATTACTGTAGGATGATCTAAGTTTACCGTTTTCTCAACTGAGCATGTCTTTGGAATCATCCTTTGTGGCATCATCGCTGCCGCTGAAGCATTTGCTTGGTCAGACTCTCCACCTCTGTGACCTGAGCCAGGAGCTGTGTCATGGCAATATTCTGATAATAGAAAAGAAACTGGTGATTTAAAACTAAGTTAACAGCAGGTAAAATACGAGTCTAATGAGGAGCCAGATGTATAACTATATAGTGTTATGTGGGTAGCCCCCAATTCCTTTCTCTGTGTGTAAACAGATGCAGTGTAAGCACATGCAGCATCAGTTAAAAAGGACGGCCAAAAGTAATATAGTACAGCGATGCAATCTAAAAGCACATTTTAAAAAGGTTTTATTAGAAATCTCAAAAGCCAGCTGATTAATGACCCAAGTTTAGACTTACGCCATCACTATACTAACATTACACAAGTCAACAGGTCAAAACCATAGGTTGATGTGGGTTCTGTAGTGTATTTCAAATCTGTGTTTAGTTTTTCCCACATGTACAGATTTTGTGATAAAGCTAGTTCTGTACTGCATGATAATTGGTAGAATTATAGTTGGTATAATTAGCATATAATCATATGCTGAGCGTTTTTGAAGAAACAGTGGTAGCTGACTAACTGTATACCACAGTGTGGCCTTTCTGACTTCGCACTGAAAATATTGAAACAGTTACTTTATTGGTGCCTGCGGTTTAATAAAAACTGCATGCAAGTCTATTGCAAATCTAATACTGTGGTTTCTGATGATTACAAAAATGTTGTTTTGTTGACCTGTGTAATGTATGACTGTAGTATCTTTGAGTCTGATTAATGGTTATGCATGAATGAAAAAAAAGTAGTACAAGTAAATATTTTCTTTACTTGGATTCCAGTTAAATATACAAATGACACTCCCTCTAAAACAGTCCTTACCAGATTAGATAAAGAATCTTCAGTGGTTGGAATCAAACGGACCATCTCTATTTTCTTTTCCAGCTTCTCAATGAATTCCACCACCATTCCCATTAGCTCCACCACGTACCTGCAGTAAAACAAGGCCAAACAAAGATTTTGGAATTACATTGATGCTGAGAGATTCCAGATCTAATTAGTCATTTGAAGCAGTATTAGGGGATGCAATTACATTAAGAACTATTTCACAAAATGTTTACATTGTATAAAAACTATAAAAATGATAAGATTTCGAAATGGGCACTGCTTTGTGCTCATGTAGCACATATGTTCCCAACCCTGATCGTGAAGACCCCGCTCTGCATAGTTCAGTATTTTCCCTGCCCACAACAAATCGATTAACTAAAAGACTAAGAATAAGGTTTTACTGGGACGATGGGGTTCCTACAACAGGGTTGGGATCCTATGAGGGAGCAAATGTAGTGTCAGACACTGACCTGTGAAGATCCACATGTACCGACAGGTTCTGTTGACAAAGTGGTTTCATGAGTCTTTGCCGCAAATCTGTCTGTTCTCTTAGCACATCATGAAGATGGGACGTAAACTGCTGTAAGGAGGCAAACCGCTGACCTGTCAAAAAGCAGAAAATACTTAAAGCTTCCTGAAGGTTTCAGCGGATCAATTTAATTCAGTTACAGCACTAGTGAATAAAGTATCAAAAAGGTGGAAAATAAATGTCTGTGGTGTGCACAGGTCAGTGTCTGATTTTTGTGTGACACTTACTGAGATAATAATTGTGCGTCACATCTGCACTGTTTTTCTCAAGCCTTAGAAGTTCCAAATCCAAACTCACCTGAGAACACAAATGTACATTCTTGAACATGCAGTCTGTGCACTATATAGTGAGTCAGACTACTGGTCCACCCATTGCAGACCACCAAAAGCTTATTAATTAGCAGATTAGATGGATTAAGTGTGTTAGGAACAAAATGCACAGAGTAAAAGGGGCTCAGTCTTATTGAAGGCTGAGAACATATACTACATGGACAAAAGTATTGGGACATACTGTAGTGCTGCCTGACTTCACACTGAAAATATTGAAACAGTGATTGTTGCTGCGGTTTAATAAAAACGGCATGCAAGTCTATTGCAAATCTAATATTATTCATAATTCAAAAAGCTGATGTGACTGAAAAAAAACGAAAGCAGATCTGAAATCAGTTTCTCTTAATGAATTAAAGCAGATCAATTTCTCTTAATAACTGAACTTAATGGAGGCTTATTTCCAGCAAAGGACCATCTTAATACCTCAGCACACAGACATTTTGAAAAATGTCATGCTTGCAACTTTGCTGACACAGTTTGGGAAGAACCTTTTCTATTCCAGCATGACTGTGCCCCAGTGCGCAAAGCAAGCCCCATAAAGACATGGCTGAATGAGATCAGTGTAGAAGAACTTGGCATTAACACCATCAATCACCTTTGGGATGAACTGGAATGGAAATTCTTGTCACTCCATATTAAAGTTCCTGTGGTCGTTATGGTCAGGCGTCCCAATACTTTTGTCTATATAGTGTATGTGCTAGACCAGTGTCTTTCAGTTCTGTTCCTTAAATACCACTACCCCGTCTAACTAATGAACAAATCTAAGCCATTCCTAAGCTGAACTGGCTGTGTACCAGCAGAGAATATATTATTCTAGTCCTGCATATTGTACAGTGAACACCACTTGAATAGCTCTACTAGTACACCAGTGTGAAAAAGGGTCAAAAGTTGTCCAACCTGGTCAATTTCATGCTTGATCTTGTTCAGCTGTTCAGCCTCCAGCAAGCAAGAGGAGAAGACTTCAGACTGTCGTGGCAGAGCATCAAGCTCTTTCTGCCAATAGAAAAGAAGTGTTTTCAGTATGATATTCAGTATGAAAACCAATCACAAGAAAACAGATGTTTTATTTCAGCTCACTTGGGTCACGGTACCAGAGGTAACACATCTTGCCAGGACTTTTGCAACTGGTGTCACTGAGTAAGGTGTGAGTTTCCACATTTTACACACCAGTGCAACTTTTTCTTAAACTACATGGGAAGAAAAATCCGAAGTTAGACTCAGATATTTCAAGAAAGAAGATAACAAACCTCAACTCTACACTGTCTACTATAGTTAGCTAGGTGGCTAACACAACAACAACAACACAAATCGTGTTCTCAGAACTAACTATACATTTAAATATCTCATTCAAAGACGTACTTTAAACCATTCGTTTAGATCTGCTGTACTGGCAGCAAAAGCTGTAAGTAAATGCAGGCAAGATCATATGTTAAATAAACCTCTTTCGGGGCTAACGAGTTAGCCTTCGCTTCTCTGACTTCCTGCTGGATGGGAGGAATTTTGAATCACCCGCGTCATTCGCTTTGATTCAGTAGATTCAGTTCACCAAACCGACTCTCTAACGTCCGAATCAGTGATGCAGTTTGTGATCCAACATTCTCCTGGGTGTTGCTTACTAATATAACATGCATGAAAGTAAACACGTCTTTTCGGTCCGTATGCACTTGCGGTCTTGTGGTGTTTCTGTTTGTGTTGTGTTGCAGAGTTCCTTAAACTGTGTACTGTGTGTATATGGTTGAAATGACAGTACACTTGCTTAACTACTCGACTTGACAACTATTACCAAGGGAAAAAAATTCAAATCATATTTTATTATTCATAATCAGTACGGCTAGTTTATTGAAAGGATTCGGTTCGGAATCATAAACTCGGATCACATTGGCGCGCTGAACTAGAAGTCACTCGTTACTTACACTACCATAAATAACTGTATATAACGAATTTATTTACATGTCCAAATGATCAGCAGAAAACTTCTCTAATCAAATCCTCTGGAATGTGGTTTGTAAAAAAAAAAAGGGAAAAAAACTGTAGACCATAAAAACGGAGTTGGCCCCTTTGCAGCTATAACAGCTTCCACTCCTTTCAGAAGGATTTTACATTAGAGTGTTTCTGCGGGATTTTGTGTCCATTCATTCTTTAGAGCGTTTATACGGTCAAGCACTTATGTTGGATGAGGCCTGGCGCACAATCTCCGTTCTAGTTCACCCCAAAGGTGTTGGACGGAGATGAGGTCAGGGCTGTGTGCGAGCCAGTCAAGTTCTCCAACACCAAATCATCCAACCATGGCTTTGTGCACTGGGGCCCAGTCATGCTGGAATAAAAAAGGGCTTTTCCCAAACGGTGACCTCAAAATTACTCGGCATGCTGAAGTACAAAGATTGTCCTTGACTGGAAGCAAAGGGCCTGAAAAACAATAATTTTGTTATAGTGTATTTGTATAGGATATAAATGTGTCGCGCTTGTATTAGAAGGTTTACGGTATGTAAACGGGTCAAACAATGACAACACAGTCCCGATCGGAAAGGGACCACAAATGTCAGTGTTTCAGATGCGGCAGGGCTGTTACAAGAGCCAGTTTAGCCACTAAGAGCCGTGATCGGTGAAGTGTCTGGATCAACGATGACGGCTGCAGCCCGGATAGCCACGGTGGGGAGCCCGGTGTCGGTGCTGGCCCGGTTCCGGGGGTCTCTGGTCGGGGCTGTGGTGGGAGACTGTGTGGGAGGGGAGTTTGAAGGAGCTGAAGATGTTCCCCTCGATCGGGTCTTGCAGCATCTCTCGGGTCTGGAGGACGAGAGCAGAGGAGACGGTCAGTAGTCAAATTCAAGAAAGACGGAATTACATGGTTTTACATTCCCTAGGCCCTGTCTTCACGTTAAACAAAGTGAAAGTGGACTGTCTGCCTGTAAGTCATACATACTATATGGACGAAAGTATTGGGACATCACACTTTATGCCTGAATTCAAGTGTTTCACTTTTCCTCAAGAACATAAATATACTTTCTTTAACATGCATACTGTGCACAGTATAATGTGTCAGACTACGGGCTCCCAGCCATGGATATGGAGACCTCATTCCCTACATATTGTTGTGTTTTTGCACACCCTTTACCACACAAAGCCTATTCATTAGATGATTAGTTAGAGCAGATATGTTGTGAGCAAGAAAAACCGAATACAGTAAAGGGGGCTTATAAAAGACTGGGTATGGCGCTCTTAATTTATTTAACCAAGTGTCTCTTTACTTGCAGTGAGGGGCTTAATCTTAATATTTCAGCATACTAAGACATTCTGGACAACGCCATGCTTCTAACACTGTGGACACTCTTTAGGGAAGGCCCTTTTCTATTTCAGCATGATTGTGCCCCAGAGCAGGTGTCCCAACACTTTTGTCCATATAGTGTAAGTCATTATTGTGCACATTCCAGTGTTGTGAGCTTTTAAAGCAATGGTTCAACCAAAAAACCAAAAGTTTCTGTGTACTCCAGATGTAGAGCAGATCCTGGATATGTTTGGTATTTTATTGTGCTTGTTTTGTTTTCTTTAAACAAAGTAAGGAAAGTAAGGAGGTGTCTTTACTTTTAACTACATCGTTTTTGCAGAAGCAAACCTTGCACAACAAACACATCAGGGCTCATTTCATTTTTGGGTAAACCATCCCTTGGTGTCAGTTCATATGTAAACTGCATCAACGTTCTTCTTAGGCATACTGCAGTACAGTGATGACACAGCCATGATGCGCTGTGTGGCCCATTCGCTCCTCACCAGGACTGGGTTTGATGAACAAGACATGGCGCGCAGGTACTTTCTGAATCAAGGTCAGCGTTAGGAATGTAATTGATGTTTTGTTGTAGATTTACATAATGCTCTTGCTCATGCTCACTTCACAGATTTGCAAAGGAGTACAGTCTTGCCCCAGGCCGTGGCTATGGGGCAGGGGTCGTTCAGGTCTTACGGAAGCTTGCGTCTCCGCAACTCAGCGATGTCTTTCAGCCAGCACGGGCTCAGTTTGGTGGGCGCGGGTCATTCGGCAACGGCGGAGCAATGCGTGCGGCACCTTTCGCCCTCGCCTTTAGAAATGCTGCTGATGTCCGGCAGGTGA
The DNA here is from genome assembly GCA_037974565.1 of Clupeocharax schoutedeni. Taxonomy (NCBI): domain Eukaryota; kingdom Metazoa; phylum Chordata; class Actinopteri; order Characiformes; family Alestidae; genus Clupeocharax; species Clupeocharax schoutedeni. Next base: position 10,634 of record JBBPDH010013407.1, read on the forward strand.
GACCTCTGTCTAGATCCGGCCCTCAAATTAAAGATGAAACTGAGAATAGGACATACACATTCAAGTGTTATTATTGAACAAGATCTTAGTTTATAATAATAGTTTATACCACATCCACAAGTCTGTGCCGTCTCAAGAGCTATTGGCCTCTAGTGTCGCTTAGCAATGTTAGCAACTAAAGGAGCACAAAAGACTCCAGACTTGTCTTTTGTAAATTAGATTTTTAATGGAACTCTGGTGATTTAATTATACAATGTAATGTAGTAGTATTCAGTAAATTAATTTATAATTACAATTAACCCTTCCAAAGATTCCAGATTCCAAAACATTAACAGACCAATGCTTTGTACATATAATGCAGAATTGAATCAATGTGTGGTCATGTGTGTGTATATTGAGTATTGTTACAGTTGGATGGCCTAGTGGTTAAGGCATCCGCCCTGCGACCAGAAAGTCCGGGTTCGATCCCCAAGGCCGCTAGG
>JBBPDH010013427.1:0-11115 GCA_037974565.1 Clupeocharax schoutedeni
TCTATTCTGAATAAAGTATTAGAAGTTGGCACCTCCACATCATTGCATTCAGTTTTTATTCACGATTTGTATAGTGTTCCAACTTTTTTGGAATCCGGTTTGTACTTCAGGGCAGTAATTCAGTGATATCCTAAGTTTGTGCTTAAATGTTAATTGAATTAGCTTTTTGTGAACATTTTAAAATATTGTCTAAAATATTCTCAGCTGTGCTGACCAGCATTTTAAATGGGAGGCTGAAGGCCAGCACACACTCCATCCAAACCACATGAAGTGTCACCACATTATTTGAAACTTGTACTAATACAACAGCACTGGACAGCTCAACATGCTGTTAATTCTAACTGCTAATTCTGCTACATTGCTAACAGATGCCTATGCTGCCTAGCGCTGTGTTTGGTGATGGGGAAAGGGAGGGGCTCTTGGGCTCTTGGGCTCTTTGCCGCAGATGACTGTGGCATCATCAGAGAGGTCAAAGTCTGTGGTTTTGAGGTTTACTCTCGCAGTCTTTAGAGGAACTTGGTTGGAGTAAAGTTTCATTCCGGTTTTGTGAAGACAAGTATTTACCTTGCACTGGTGGCTATACCTGGCCTTACCATCATGTTCTCCTCTGTTCACAGGACTTATTCTCAGCCTTTTCTTATCATGTTTGTAAAGTACCAGAGATATGTATATATGCTGATTTTTTTTGTTTGCGCAGAGGTCCACACCATGTTGGACGCCCTCCTCCCCCCAGACACCTACTTCCGCTTCAACCCCTATATGAGTGAGGATATCCCACTGGATGAGAACCGGTCTGAGCGGCTGAACTTCCTGCAGGCCGAGGGTCAACACTACCTGGAGCGCAACGAGAACAAGCTGAAAAAAGCTGCAAGCATGCTTTGTCAGGAGAAGAGCACCATCCAGAGGCTGGCTGAGTGGGCTCAGTTGAAAACCGACATGTATGATGGCCTTCCCTTCCGCTCAAAACTTTAGCAGTTGAATCAAGGCCATACCCTGGAGCTCTCAGCACAAAACATTTAAAAAGCACCATGGAAACTAACCTTGGCCCTGAAACAGTGTTTGTTTTATCTTTGGGAAGCTCATGTTAAAAGATTTATAGGTAAAATGTTATTCAGTAGCAGCGCTGCTGATCCAAGTCTATAGGATATAGGACTATAACTGTCTGTTGTACAGTTGTTTATTCTCTTAACTCCCTCTGGTTTGGGTTAGAGAATGGATGGCAGAAAGCACTTAAGTTTAACGATTTGTAAATTTTAAGCAGGAGCGTAAAAATGCAAGGTTTTACATTCCCTGCATAAAAAGGCACTTTTACCTGATAACTACCTGAAACATGGCATGTGTTCTTTGTGATCATGTTGTAATTGGGATGAGTTTTGTGTAATTTTGTTTTTGTGTCTAATTGTAGAAACGAGTCATCTTGTCTTTCACTATGACTCTTTTTGCACATGCTTTTGTTCGTTCTCGCCATTTCAAAAGTTACATTTACCTGAACTTGAATCCATTGGCATGCACTGTAATTTTAAAAGCTATAGGACGCTAGCAATGATTTCTGAGTAAACTGCAGACTAAAATATTTATTACGCTAATCCTGAAGAACCTGGCCATTTCGAGAAGGATGATCATCAGTCGTGTTTAGTACTGTTTTTACTGAAGCCTGCATTGAAAAAAGGGACTTTTAATTGTTTCATATTATTAAGGCCTTGTCACAAAATTCTTAAGAGCAGCTTGTAATACAGAATGATTGCCAAATTTCAGAAAAATCTTGACCTTACTAATAAGCCGTTGTCGAGGACTGTCGAGAATCATCATGCTTGAAAGTCTCTGAACTCTTTAAAATACTTTTTTGCATTAATATGACCTAAAGCGTCATCAGTCTATGTCTGTTATTTAAATGTAAATAAAGAGATCCCAATTTTAAAAATGGACAGAAATGTTATATTTGGTCATTTGGTTATTGACGAACAGTATCCAGTATTAGTCCATAGTTGTAAATGGATAAAGTATGACCCTTTGCTTTCAGTATTTGGTGTGACCCCCTTGTGCAGTGATGACTGCAACTGAACAATTCCGGTAGCTTCATCAGTTCTGCATATCGGCTTGGCGGAGTTTTAGCCCGTAGCTCCGTGCAGAACTCTTGAATACTGGTGGGTTTACTCATATTAACTGTTCACTTCAGGCTCTTCCACAAAACTGTTGGGTTAAGGTCAGGACTTTGACTTGGCCGTTCCAGGCTTTGCTCTTTTTTTTTTAACTATTCTTGGTAGAACAATTACTATGTGTAAGGTTGTTGTTTTGCTAAATGACCCACTTTCTGAGATTCAGTTCAGGGACAGATTTTCCATCGAGGATGCCAAGCCATCCTAGCACAAATGCAGAAAACCAATGTCTACAACCACCACCATGATACAACCACCACCACCATGTTTCATAGATGAGATAAGGGTCCTGCGCTGGGGTGCAGTGTTTTCCTTTCTCCAAGCATAACTTGCCTAATTTAAGGTAAAATGTCATCCGCCCACAAAACATTTTTCCAGTTGCCTCCCAGCTTGTCCATGTGACCTTGAGGAAATTGTTGACAGTGACCACTCATGGGGAGAATAACAGTAACTGTGTATTTTCTCCATTTATACGCAATATTTCTGACTGTATTGAAAGATCCCAGTTTTTTACCCTGAACAAAAATATAGATGCAACACTTTTGTTTTTGCTCCCATTTTTCATGAGCTGAACTCAGACCTGAAACATTTTCTACATAAACAAAAGACCAATTACTCACAAATATTGTTCACAAATAAATCTGTTAGTGAGCACTTCTCTTTTGCCAAGATGATCCATCCCACCTACAGGTGCGGCATATCAGTGTGCTGATTAGACAACATGACTATTGCACAGGTGAGCCTTAGACTGCCCACAATAAAAGGCCACTCTGAAATGTGCAGTTTGATCACAGCACTATGCTATAGATGTCACAACTTTTGAGGGAGAGTGCAATTGGCATGCTGCCTGCAGGAATGTCTACCAGAGCTGTTGCCCTTGTATTGAATGTTCATTTCTCAACCATAAGCCATCTCCAAAGGAGTTTCAGAGAATTTGGCACTACATCCAACCGGCCTCACAACCGCAGACGACGTGTAACCACACCAGCCCAGGACCTCCATATCCAGCATGTTCACCTCCTTTACCGTCTGAGACCAGCCACCCTAACGCTGCAGCAACAGTCGGTTTGCAGAACCAAAGAAATTCAGCACAAACTGTCAGAAACCATCTCAGGGAACCTCATCTGCATGTTCGTCGTCCTCGTCGGGGTCTGGGCCTGGCTGAGTGGGCAAATGCTCACATTCGATGGCGTTTGGCACATTGGAGATGCGTTTTGTTCACGGATGAGTCCTGGTTTTCACTGTTCAGGGCGGATGGCAGACAACGTGTGGGGCGTTGTCTGGGTGAGCGGTTTGCTGACGTCATCGTTGTGGATCGAGTGGCCCATGCTGGTGACGTTACGAGATACTGTGATGAGATGCTGAGGCCCATTGTTGTGCCATTCATCCATGACCATCACCTCATGGTGCAGCTTGATAATGCACGGGCCCATATTGCAAGGATCTGTACACATCTCCAGGAAGCTGAAAACATCCCAGTTCTTGCATGGCCAGTATACTTGGCGGACATGTCACCCATTGAGCCTGTTTGGGATGCTCTGTATCGGCGAAAACGACAGCCTCTTCTAGTTCCTGCCAATATTCAGCAACCTTGCACAGCTATTGAAGAGCAGTGGACCAACCAGCTCATGAAAAATGGGAGCAAAAACAAAAATGTTGTGCTTATATTTTTGTTTAGTATATATAAATTAGGACATCCACTTTGATTGTCAGCCCATTACTTGAAAACACTTAATTTCTCCGTCAACTTAACTGTTAATCCTAGAGGTTCTTATACTTTTGCTGCTCACTGATGTGTAATATTAGATCCTTTTTCTCAGTAAATAATAAAGTACTCATTTATTTAACTGGGTTCTCATTATTTGATGTTTTAGGTTATATTTATGAAGAAACATTGAAAACTAAAGCTGCACAGATATTCCAGGTGGTTTCACTCCAGTGTAAAAAGTGCATGTCCTCTACAGACTACAGAACAGACTTTTAGTGCACATTTACTCTTACATTATAAGACACTGGAATACAATAACCTGTGCTATGTAGCATTTTACCTACTTTCCAAATACATCAGTCATATTTAAGTTTGATCCCTTTAGAAGATGTTTTGTTGTGAAGAATTGAAAGTAAATTTGACATTTGACTGGAAGTGTTCAAATGTTTTGCTAATACTGTTTTTATTAACTTGATTTAAATCTGAGAAAATGGCTTCTGGTTACTTTGTATACACTGTAAAAGATGCATTATCCTAAATCCCTAAATAAATAAACAATAATGACTTCATTAGCATTACAGTATTTTTTACAGTTTACAAAAGTTCTGTTTCCTCAAAATGTTTTTTAAGTGCACCTGCTATTTTTTCACTGAGAAACAAAAGTGTCACTCCATTTGATCCAGTTTGATTTGTTTTGTGGTCACATCTGCTGGTACCCTTCAACTTTCACTAGACATAAACAGAACATTTCTGAGATGAGTTTCATAAAACAGAATAAAAAATTGACTAAATGAGACTGAGACAATGAGAAGGGCCAATTTTCATATGAAAGGTAAAACAACCCAAATAATGGCCACACAATTCATACAAAGAACAGTCACCATTTCTAAGGGCTCTTCTACTTGGTACAATTTCTTTGGTGCCAGTCCATTTGTTCATATACTTTACTAATATACTAATCAAGAACAGTTCTCGTATCTGTGTCATTTTCTTTGTTGATATTTAGTGGCTCAATATGATGGGTTCAGTCTCAATTTTAGAAGAGTTTCTGAAATAGTACTGAACAAATAGAGTGATATTACAGTTTGAGCAGAAATTAGTGGTTGTTTATAAAACTAAAGGCCAAGTTCTTTGCCCTATCTTAAGAATAAGACCACAAAGTGAGGATCTATCCAGTCAAGTAGGTAACATCATATCTACTAGCCTATAATAGAAGTACAAATATTCAGCTTTTGTGTGTCCTTGTGGCGATGAGCTGTTCTTGGTTCATTTGACTATTGTCTATTTGAAAGTACATCTGTACTTATTCTAAAAATGCATTTGAATTATTCAAATAACATTACAATTAGTAAGAGTGCCACAGCTGTATTACACCTGACTGATTCCTGTTCACTCAGTGATCTAGATACTTCCATTCTGTAAGACGTAGGTAGTTTTGGTAATCAATGAAACCTGATGCTTCTTGTTTTTTAGGCTGAAACATGAGGCTCACTGCAATATGATTAACCACAATACCATTATTCTTTTTAAACTCTCATTCGCTACACTACCTTGAGGTAAAATTATTGTATGTTGCAGGAATGATACGTTTTTTCCAGTTAGAGTTGATTTTCCCCGTTAGCCCATTTGTGCCCATGGCTGTGGTCACTTATATAATTGTACTTGGAGCACAAAACCCTACAATGCTGAAGTAATTTTGATAAGAAACAAAGCCAGTCACTGATACAGAAGCGAAACAGACTGCGGATTGGATGGGTTTCAGGTCAGCCCGTGCGCAACTCCTGTGCAAATGATGACGCAGGTGGGCCAAACCTGAGGTGCTGTAACGTAATTGACCATGAGGAATGTACCCTATTTGTGGCTGGAAAAATTCACTGATGTAACAAATCCCACAGGGCTGTGTGAGGATGGGGGTTGTATGTAGTTTCTTTACACTGCAGTGTAGTTACAGCTCCAAGGAACGAACATTCAAACTGTACCTGCAGGTCCGTGCAGAAACTCTTCAGTCATAATCGTTAGACAGCAATGGACCAGCATGACAATACATTCTGAAATAATGCTTTTTTCTGAGAATATCATGGCCATCGTCATCTTAGAACACGGAATAGCTGCAAACATCACAAAAACAACAGCTTAACACCAACTAATTTATACTGAATACTTTAACGGCCATCTCAACCAAGTCTGATCAGCTCAGTGTTGTTTAACTGCTCAGTAACGACTCTTCTGTTACCACAGTAACAGGGTCTTCAGCTGAGAGCAACAAGACCCTCAGGAGTGCAGATCTGCGTGTAGAAGAGACCCCAAGGAAGCCTACTCTCACTCACTTGTGCTTTCCTCCTTCAAATGAACAGAGAGCTTGAAAACAACTTCTAAATATTAGTAAACAGAACAGAACTAGAATTATGGGGGGGGGGGTGTCTTTATCAAACGTTTAACACAATTGTGCTGGAAATTGCAGTTAATGCAAATAACTGCCATATCTGAATGCCATTTTTAATCATTTATAGATGTTATGAATATGGTGCATCCACCCCCCAGGTATGGTGGTGTGGAACAGTGGAACTGTGTTCTTTGGAGTGATGGAGCTCCATCCAATACCATAGAAGTGACATTCTTAGACTGGAGCCTAATCCCCATCATCCATCTCCACCTCTTGCTTTGTAACATCTTTCTTACTTTGCACCTTGCATCCTTTGCAAGATAAAATGTATATCCTCTACGAATTGGCTTTGTTTTGAAGCTGAAGTGATGCAAAGAATATTCTCAGGGTTCAGAATTATGAACATTCTCTCCTCAGAGGAGCCATTAACACTCTGCTAGCTTTGTCATGCACCACTGAAAGGGAGGAAACTGTAGTTATGATTCTAGCTCCAAAATTCTGTAGCAAATTTTGAGGAATAGGATTACATTATTAATTACCGAAATGATTATAGAATACTAAATTACTTATATAATCTGTAGTGACAGTCCATTGTTATGTAATGTATTATTATTTTTTATAAAGCGCTATTGTTCATTTTGGACAGAGGAAGTTGTTTCTAGGTGAGTGCGAAAAGGCAGCTGTTGTCTGGAGGGCAAAGATAGGTTATGGAACGAAACACCTGGCTGCTACTCTTTCACGGTGCTGTGAAGCCGTGGCTGGATTTCTGACATCCAGCTTCTGTATTGTAGAGATCATGGTCACAATTTTTTTCACTCTTGCACTGCCAGACCAGAGTCATTAATCAGTCATGAGTTGAAATGTACATTAAAATGTATTTCTGTGACACTGAGCCCATTTTACCTTCTATGTGTCAGTGTTTGTCAATGTCACAGGTCAACAGGTCATCAAACACATGTTTATGTGGGTTTTGTAGTGTTTTTCATACTGAATTCAAATCTGTGTTTAGTTTTTCCCGCAGGGACAGTGTTTGTAATGAAGCTAGTTCTATACTGCATGATAGTTGGTATAATGATGATATAATAATCATATGCTGAGTGTTTGTGAAGAAACAGTAGTATCTGAGTGACACTAATCATTATATCTATGCCACAGTTTGGCCTGTCTGACTCCACACTGAAAATACTGAAACAGTTCTTGATTTGTGCCTGTAGTTTAATAAAAAAAATCACATACAAGTCTTTTGCAAATCTTATAATTCAAAAAGTTGATGTGATTGAAAAAACTGTACAAACCTCATTCAGTGTGATTCCGTTTTCCTGTGTGTCCATTCTGTTTGGAAAGCCTGAGGCTCGTGTGGCTCATGGTGGTAATGTAATATTGAGGTTTGTAAAAGGGTGAGAAAATTATACTCAAATACACACATACACCATACACCCATACATACACACACACACACACACACACACACACACACACTCCAGCAGTGTTTTAATCTGAGGAAATGGGTAATGAAGATGTTATCATGTTTATTAATCTTATTTTCCCACAGTGTTACCATGTATTACCATGAATGGATGGAAGTGGATGAATCAGAACACGGACCAGTGTTCTCTGTTGCTGCTGTCCATAGAACTGAAAAACAGTATGAATGTAGAAGTCTAGCTTTATTTATTAAGCACTGGTTTGTTAACACAGAGGGCCCATGTGTGGTTCCCTCATTATCTCCCTCCATTTGTTTATTTCTAAGTGAGCCATGCAAAATATTTGCTTCCACTCCAGTGGCAATCTGGAGAATATACACAGATCAGCCATGACATTTAAACCTGAACTCTGAATGTGTACTGTGTTACCAGCAGATCTTTTTAGTCTAATTTGTCCCACAGGGGCTTGATTGGGCTGATATCTGGGGAATCTTGAACTCTTTGTCATGTTCCTCAAATCATCCCTGGACAACTTTTGTAATGCAGCAAGTTGCTTTTTCCTGCTGAAAGAGACCCCTGCCTATGCTGGGCCTGACATTTCCCAGCAGGACATCGCCCAGAACACTGGGAGACAGTCTCTGCTGTCTTGCCCATAGTGGATCCTGGTGGGTGCCATCTCTTATCCAGGTTGGCCATCCACATGATTTATACTAGACCATGCTAGACCAGCTTCTTTCTCTGCTTGATTGTCCAATTCTGATATTCACATGGTAACTGTAGGGGCTTTCAGTGGTGGATAGGGGTCAGCATTTGCGCTCTGACCGGTTTGTGGTTAGGGACCCCATACACAGCATTCTCTGATGCTTTGTGAATTCTGAAACCCTTCCATCATAGCCAGCATGAACTTTTCCAGTTGTTTGTGTCACAGCATCTCTTCTGTATGACTGGACCAAACAGGCTAGCATTCAGAACCCACACACTTCGCTGAGCCTTGGGTGCCTGTGACCCTGTTGCCAGTTTTTCACAGTTTGATGCATTACCCTTTAAGAAAATGTAAAGGTAAACCTGTATTCGAATTTAAATTATGTATTCAGGTTTAAATTGTGTTAAATTGTGGGACAAAAGTATTGGGACATTACTGAATAAATGAAACAGAGAGAAAATTGGGGCTTGGACAGACATGAAAGCTAAATGACTGAGGATCTCGGTTACCTGGAGCCTACAGACTCAAGGCAGAGTCAATTACGAATCCCCAGTTCTCCTGCAAACTCCACACACACACAAGGCCAGAACCCAGATTTGGAGGTGTGAGGCAACAGTGCTACACCCTGCAGCCTCTCATGTCATTAGGGCACTGGCCATCTAAAATCCACTTAATGTAGAAATGGAAACCTGAATGTTGTTTTTTAAACGGATCCTGAATTCAACAGATGTTTAAATCGAAGGTGGCCTTGTTGGGTGTTTTGTAAAATTCCAGTTCTCACACTGGCTCAGGATTCTGTGAAGAAGGAGAACTTCTGAGTTACACTAATTCCAGATTCTGCGCTGCTCATTTCTCGGCACAGTCAAAGGGACGCCTCTGCTAGCTCCTTTCCGGGAATAATGTAGAGGGGCTACTGCTGACTTAGTCATTCTAGGCCTCCTGAGGCAGCACCGTGAGCTCCCAGATGAAGCACGGATAACTCTGTTGCGTTTCACCACTGCCCCTGCTCCTCCTCCGCCTTTGGCAGGTCAGCTGGCCGTGTGGTCTTAATTACTCAGCACATGTGCTGCTGGTGGCTCCTGTCCTGCTTTTTTACTGCATTAAATCGCACACATTTCAAACATGATTTAAGCCGCAGTAGCTCCGTTGGGAGCAAGCTCCTGGCTTTGACAGTGTGGGTAAACTATTTGCCCAGTTGATAATACTTTTTTACATCTTGCTGTTGCTGGGTAACTGATGATCTTACACATAATAAAACAATTTATTGGCTTTTACTTCTCTTCCCATATCTCGCTTAAGATATACTGGGTAGAATAAAATAAACTTGAACAAAAATCGTATGTATAGTAATGGACCACGGTCAACCGAGTCGAACCAACACACTTCAAAGACAGAACAGCAGCCGTCTTTAAATAGACATTAATGGACGTATGTTAACTTATGAATCTTTACAATAATCAAATGTTTGACTGTGGTGCTTTCTTTATTTGCAGCATAATTTAGATAAGCTTTCTCTGGGCCACCAAACGATTAATGGAGATTAAGGTCAAAGACAGCAGAAGAATTATAGAATATGTTCACTGCACGCTCTCCTGCAAACTGCCAATGAGGGTGGGAGGCTGCGGTCACATGGCAGGAATTACCCTGAAGGCCAAGGAACTATTGAGAGGCTTGGATGATAATTATTACGCGTGCTGTGGGATTGCGTAATTGGTTCTATGAAGCTGTGTTGGGCATGCAGTGGTGAAAGGGCCAGCATCAGCAGCCCACTGGGAGGGGATCCTGCATATGTTAACTAGTTTTTCATTGTGTCACAGACCAGAGAAACAGTCAGAGGATTTGCATTTTATTCTCTAATTCTATTAACTGAAGGCCTTACAGGATTATCCAGGTTGCTGCATCATGCCTTATTAGTAATATAGCATTTTGATTTTTGAACCCTACGTTTATTACTCAGTTTATGCATAGTGCTATTTGTGGTTATTTTCTTAGTGCATAAAAGAAATAACATGCAGAAATCCAGTTTAAAGCCTGTTCATAAGAATGCTTTTTCCAAAAGCTACACTGCCGACTGGCTTTCTGTATCTGAATTACACGGAACGTTCAGCATTTTGTTGAATTGGAGTAATTAGGCTAGAATGGTCTGGAAGGTGGGATTTTATTATCCAGGTCCTCTCCAGATGTTTGGTAATACCCCTCAGTTAGATAAGAGCCTGCTTATACAGTCTGAAGTGTGTGGCTCACCGATGCACACAACTTTTTTTCAGCATCCAGTATTAAGACATGCCTCTGTTCTGTGAGAGTAAGTTGTGGCATCCTCATTCTTTGGGTTACTGCTGTTTTGGTCAAGAATAGGCTTTGGGTGTACATGTGGTATTCAGCCACAGAATATCAGGTCCAGTATTACACACATCAGTGAAAAGTACAGTAACACCTTATGTGTTCAGAGCGACTCAGAGGGAGCTGAATCCGAAAAAGGATCCGAGTATCCCAGCTCTATTGTTTACATGTGCGCTGGGCTGCACGTGTGAAAAAGTCGCATGAGTTATTTACGTCAAGTGATCTGCTTTTTTGATTGGTGCTTTTGGGGTTAGCCGATCAAGCTATGTTTAGCCAATATCGGCCGATCATAATCGGTGGCCGATCAGTCGGAGCATCACTAGTTTTTTTTCTTAAAAGGTCAAAGAAAACTTATTTCATGGATGTCAGCAGTACACTCCAAAATGACACTTTGGTGAGGA
>JBBPDH010013500.1:0-11111 GCA_037974565.1 Clupeocharax schoutedeni
AAGATTTTAGGTGGTTCCCCCTTGCATCGCAGTAAATTCCACTGCTAGTGTACATATACTCACAAGAAACTCAATAGCTTTGTCTTAGACATTCTTTTATTTAAATAAACCAAATTGCACATTCAAATATTTAGAAAGAATTACAAAAAAATATGAACTGAATATGTGAAATACAATATAAATAGCTTACATACAGTATTAGATTTAAATAATACCAAAATAAAAAGTTACGTAACTTAAATGAAAAATACAATATAAATAAGGCACTGCACAAAATAAGACATGAAAGAAACCAAAATTTTAACAAAAAGATCACATGGTTTATCCCCCATGTAGCAGGTAAAGGATAATTAGATGAATGCGGGGTTAAGGGTGAGTAGCGATGTGGTGGCCTCATAGGAAAGTTTCGTATCATTATTATTATTACTACTACCACTACTTGATAGACTTTGCTAAGCAGGTGAATTCATTTGGGCTTGTTCTTTTCATATTAAGACACATTAATACCAACAAGTTTTAAGAATAGTGGAATGTTACACTTTTTTTCTTCCTCCGTTTGTGGGGCCCCTGGATGGATGGCGCCCTTAGCATTTGCCTATATTGCCTATGCCACGGGCCGGCCCTTAAACAAGGCCAACCACAAGCTCTTCTTGAATAATTACTTCAATCTTTTGGAAGTACTGGCTGAGAAGAGAATTCATGCTGCAGGGACTACAGGGGTCTGTCGCTTTGCACAACCTCCACATCACTCTGACAAAGACATGTTAAAAAGGGAGCGAGGGGCACTGTGATGAAGTTGTGAGCCGTGATGGAAAGGTGGTCCATGTCAAATGGTTTGACAATAGAGCGGTTGTCATGGCTTCCGACTTTGTTGGTGTTAGCTGTATGGATGAGGTTCAACGGTGGGACAAAAAACAGGCAACATTTCTGAAGGTCTCTCGTCCAGAGGTGGTTAAGAGTACAGGTTGGATACTGAGAGGGTCAAAATCCCCAAAAGAGACACACTGGATCTCCTTCATTTGAAAATGAATGTGGCCCACTGTCTTGTGAGAGCAAGACCCAGCAAGTCTCCTGAGCCAGTTCATGTTCATCAGTTCAAAGGGCAAGCCCAGGATATCAGACCACTACCTGAAGTTCATATGTGATATATTTGTTACATTATTACTATAATAAATTATGGCAATTGGTTCTGGAATTTTAACGGTATTGTGGCGAGCAGGAGGGCCACGTGAACAATCCGGGGGTCCGTGTGGGGTTTGTCAGGTGGAGGGGGGTTAATTAGAGGGCAATGGGCACACGTGGCCATCACCATGAAAACTGGCGGGCTTTTTGGGAGGTGTATATAAGGGGAGGGGCGGTGCTTGGCAGGGTGGTTGGTGTTGGGAGAGAGTTTGGAGTGTGTGTGAGGAGAACTAAAATAAAAACTGCTGAGAAAATGGATTCTGCTGCTTCAGTGTCGCCTTTCTCTATCGCTCGTCACAGCATTTTACGTTCATTTAGTCGTAGCGTCCATTGTAATGACATGAAATTTTTTTTAATAAAAACATGAGTTGGCAACAAAAACAAATTATGACTATTTCTTTGGGTCTGAAGGGGTTAAACAAGCTGATCAGAAAGGCTGGTTCTGTTTTGGGTGTCAGTCTGGAGACCCTGGCGGAGGCGCCTGAGAGGAGAATGCAGAAGAAGCTTCTCTGCATCATGGACGATCCTCCCAACCCATGCATGCCTCCTCTTCAGAGCACACACTGCAAAAAACACTCATCAGTCACAAAAAATGCTTTCTACATGTGGCCGTACGACTGTATAATTCCTCACCATTCAATAGAATTTCTTAAGATTTGAGGGGTTATTTTAACCGTTCTGTTCTGTATCGGATCTGTGTAATATACAACTCAACCGTTTCATCTGTGAACTGACGGAAAGTCGTTGAATGTTAATCTCATTACTTCGTCATCTGCTGCCATTTTATTGCATTTATTATTTTTTATTGCATTACAACTAAGTCACTTTTGCACTACTGATCAGCTGGTACAGCACACTACATTTTTACATGCAGCAATGTCAGTGTAACACTGTTACAATAATGTTTTTGTCATTGTGTTGCACTATAGTTGAGTGGATTTTTTGTGTTGTCTTATTATCTTTTATTCTTTCTTGTTGCATTGAGCATGCTATAAAGCAAGAATTTCCCTCGGGATGAATAAACTTATCTTATCTTATCTTATCTTAGATAGTTAAGAAAGTTCTTATCTTATCTCATGTTTATTTTGTGTATTCTGACTGCCTGGCACCAATCATGGATAGTTAGTTATACTTATGGAACTGAAAAATCTCAAAAAAGCATGAAAATAATAACACAGGATCTTTCTTTCAAGTACTTATGGCCTGTAGACCATTAAGACGTCTGTGGATCGAGGTGAGAAGGGACGCATTAAATGTGAGTGGGCCAAATAACCCATTAATAAATATAAGAATCTAATCCAGAGCTTCAGGAACCGCTTTATGGCAGTAATTGCCTAAGGCTATGCTACCTTGCTCCGCGAATAACAGAGTAAGCGTATCGAAGATTTTTGCCTGTGCCATTTTCAGTTGTTTTATCATTATAAACAATAAAATATGTGATAGATAAATATCGATTCTATTAAAGTTAAATGGTGAATAGAAAATACTTTTCTAAACTTCAGCTTTGTTCAAAGACAATTGTGAGTTTTTAAGAGGGAGAATGGAAAATGTGGTTTCTTAGAATGTGAGTATGTAATTAGACAGCTGGGGGCGACAAAGAGTAAAGTGCACAAACATAAAGTGCACAAACGTTTAGAAATCTATAGAAATCTAGGGCCCCATTCCTCGCTGTATTAAAATATAAAGAAACTTTACCAGCGTGCCACCACCTTTTTGCACCATGGACCTTTCATGCAAGACTATGGCCCAGAACACAATAGTGCATTATACATCATTTTTATTATTACATGTCCGATGTAAATGCACGAATGTGAGCAAGAACGTGTTTTTCTATTGGGTTGTTTCTTGTTTCAATAACTGTGTTTTCATAATGTACATGTAATGTAAGAGTAATGTACATAAAAAAAAAGTTTTTATTCTATCAGTGCGGTCCACTATCACAGTATGTCTGTAAGCCAGTATGACAGTTTCACAGTATGTCTGTATCCCAGTTTGTCGGTGTCATGCCTGGTGAAGCTACACGGTTAATTCTAACAGCTGCAGTTACAGCTCTGTGTTATATCACACATAATGAAGGTCTTTATTCGTAAACCTCACTCATTACACATTACACATTATACCTGTGACGCTAGGTTATTCTTGAGGATGTGACTGTTTGATAATTTACTAGCTAAATCAGTCAGACTGGAACTTTCACTTCCTCAGAGAACACAAGTGTCTCTCCGCTTCACTCAGCCCAAATTTAATCGTCAGAGTTTCGAGCCCGGGCTGCTGGTGTGAACAGAAGGCGCTAAAGGCGTGTGGCTCTGCTTCACACTGAGAAGAAAAAAAAACACAGTAGAGGCTGGTGTGAGTGAGAAGAAGTATTTGTTTGTCCTGTCAGACGAGTTGAGGATCTCAACTGCCTGTTTCTCCTGCACTGGCTCAGTGGCGCCCACATTCCCTACCCTGCCACTCCACTGCTCTCTCAGCCATATTGCTGCTTCTCCTCGCGTCGGACTGACCGCTGGCTCTGCGAGGGATAAAAAGTGCTTTGGAAGTTAGAAAGACGCAAAACAAGCACACAAGCCATTTAAGACCCTGAATTGGATTTTACGTTGTTCTGTGAACACCAGAAGTCGTCCAGGATCCTTCTCCGACTCTACACCACCCGTCTGTGCTGGGTAAGTTTGTAACTCACTTTTCGGCCCAAAACTCGTCACTTCATTTGTCTCAGGATAGTCAGTTGTCACTTCTAGTGGACCAAAATTCTGGTCCCCCAGCCCCAAAAAGCAGCTAGGGTCTTACCTTTTTTAGGAAAAGTGTTTTTAATTCAAGCAGAACCGCGCCGTAGCTAGGCTAAGCTAGCCGACTTAACCACCCGTCCCAGTATTTACTCCTACTGAGATTAAGGCCACTATGGCCACATATACTTGACACAGTATTTAGACCACGCGGTATGTAAAACATATTCTTTTAGTAGCTTTATTATTGATGAATTTGCCAGTCTGGACTACTTTCATACCGACAGCACAGCCAGAGACGTCAGTTAGTCGCTAAAAGCTTCCCTACGGACGGAAAAAAGCCCGACTAGCCTGGGTTTCTGGAGCTGGCTAACACTAGCAGACTTATTAAACTTGTTTATTTAGACCACGGAGATATGTTTTAGTAGCTTTTCTTATGAAAATGTGTGATTTTAGAAATGGTAAGCTGTCATTACGGTGACCTGAAGACTTTCTTCTGGAAAGTTTAGGGAAAGCGTAAGTTTTCCTTAGCATTTTGCATACTACCAGTTTGCTGGTCCAGGAGTTGGCTAAATGTGGTACCCTAGTTAAACACTTTTTTTGCTTGTACTTTATCTTGTACATTAGTTGATATAACCACGCCATTCATTCAGGGAAAGTGGGTTTACACTGTAATGTTTCAGAAGGGTGAACTTGGTACACTAAATGGACAAAAGTATTGGGACGCTTGAGCATTACACCAACAAGGACTTTCAAATACATAGACTTGGATGTGGAGTTGGACCCCTCTTTGCTGCTAGAACAGCTGCTATTCTTCTTTGAAGGCTTCCCATAAGATATTGGAGTGTTTCTGGGATAATGTGTGCCCTGTAGAGTATTTATGAAGCCAGGCTCTGATGTTGGACGAGAAGGTGTCTTCGTTACTGTTCATCCCAAAGGTGTTGAATGGAGTTGAGGTCAGGGCTCTGTGCTGGCCAGTCCAGTTATTCCACGCAAAACTCGTCCAAACGTGTCCTTGTAAAGTTTGCTTTGTGCACTGGGACACAGTCCTGCTGGAATAGAAAAAGGTCCTTCCCAAGCGGTGCCCACAAAGTTGGAAGCATGGTGTTGTCCAAAATGCTTTGTTATGCTGAAGCATTAAGATTGCCTGTCACTGGATGTAAGGGGCATAGCCCAAATCCTGATAAACAGGTGTGTTCTAATACCATATAGTGTATGCAACACCACCTGTTCTTTGGAACTGTTTAGTTTTCTAGTGCAGGTGGTTAGAAAATGTCACAGGACTTTTTTATACAGCTAGCAAAAATCTGTTTAATTTCCACGTCAGCTAGCTTCGTTGGTTTTCTTTGCGCCCAAGAACATGCCGTTACTCATCGCCTGAACGCCTACACAAAAAGTACAGTGATGTATGATGTGGAACAGCACTTTCAGAGCTACTGTTTTCACTGATATAACACACCTGATTCAGCGCATTAGCCAATTACAGAGTCTGGGTTTTGTGTCTGTGTGAGTTATTAGAGCTGGGTAAACATACACCTTATGGACAAAAGTATTGGGACGCTAACAGGGACTGTATTAAGTTTGCATTCAAATACGTAGATTTTAATATGGAGTTTGTCCCCCCCCCCCTTTTCAAATACAACAATTCACCCTCTTTTTGGAAGGCTATACACAGTGTTTCTGTGGGAATTTGTGACCATTCATTCTTGAGAGCATTTATGAGGTCAGACACTAATGCTGGATGAGAAGGCCTGGCTCACAATCTCCTTTCCAGTTCATCTCAAAGGTGCTGGTTGGAGTTAGGTCAGGGTTCTGTGCGGGCCAGTCAAGTTCTTCTACACCAGTCCAGACATATCTTTATGGAGCTTTGTGCATTGGTAATAGAAAATGACCTTCCCCAAACTGTGTCCAGAAAAAGTTGTAAGCATGGCATTGTCTAAAAGGTTTCGGTATGGTGAAGCATTAAGATTGTCCTCCACTGGAAGTAAGTGATCTAGTCCTTTCCTTTCCCTGAACAGGAAAAAAATGGTGTCCCACTACGTTTCACATAGTGTAGCAGCATGTGGTAGACCACCGTCAACTGTGTTTTAAAGGAGCACTCCACCCACCTTTTAGAACTTCAAAGTGTACGGCTGTTCAAATTCAGAGTCTTTTGTTGCGATAAGTTTCAGTTTTGAAATAACGTTTAGGTCATAAAAATTAGAGATGTCTAAACATAATATGAGCAGAGAGGTGCATGCACTGTAAACTCTTGGCTCTATCTTAAGAAATTGCTCTCTACCTTGGATTTTTCTTCTTCCATATGTTATTAAAATGCATTATAATGAAAATATTAGATGTATGCAATTGCCATGGCTGTATCAGTATAACATTGTGTGACCAAAAATATTGCAAAACGTAGATTTATTAAATACGTCTTATAGTTGCGGAGGACTGTGATTCAATTGTGTTTCCGTTTTGACCGTGCACCTTTCAGGGTACCACCCAGAACAGAGAGGTGCATGCACTGCGATGTAAGAAAGCGATGGCACATTTTTTATTTCTGTTTGTTTTATTTTTTTATCCACTTTATCAGCAATACATGTAAAAACTATGGACTCGTGTAGTTTCACAGATTTTTTTTGCAAGGTAATTAAAATGTGTATGTTTGTACTCACAAACTCTTGCCTCTATCTAAAGAAATTGCTCTGTATCTTGCCTCTGTAGAAATTAATTGGTAAGATTCTCTACATTGAACCATCTCACTTCAAACAACCCTTAGAAATTTAGTTTACACATAGAATTTTTCAGAATTCTTGACAGTTATCCAGCAGCTCTTTGCTGTCCTACAGTTATGTAGCCTTACGTATTCTGCACTTCAGTAAAATGTTAAGAATCCCCACTTTTGCTGTAGCGCTTTGCAGTTCTTGTCTGTATATCGCAGAGTTCTGTGTTTTTCCTGTCCCTACACCTCTTTCATATCTGGAGCTAGTTTTTAATCTCTTTTAGACTGTGTTTTATAGGAATACAGGATTTCTCTTTTTGTTAAATCTTTTGTATTGAAGTGAAAAGCTACTCATTAGCCACTCCATGAACATGGGATGGAGATTTAAAACATAGTCCTGTATTAATGTAATAGGTCTAGTCCTTGTTTACATAATCACTGGTGCTAACCATGTGCTTCATAGTACCACACTAAAAGAAATATTCAGTTTACTTTAAATTAAATTACTCCCCTGAATAATAAACTATGTAAGTGATAGAACATGTATATGTCAAATATGTATTTTAAATACATTTGACCTCTTTTACAATGTCTTTTAAAAAAATATGGCCAAGATATCATATCAAGGATTTTATAGTTAAATCATGGTTTTGATTTTTGATGGTATTTATATTGAGTTGTAATTATAGATCTTTTTTTTTTTTTAACTATTCTGCAAAATGTCACAGGACTTTTTTATACAGCTAGCAAAAATCTGTTTAATTTCCACGTCAGCTAGCTTCGTTGGTTTTCTTTGCGCCCAAGAACATGCCGTTACTCATCGCCTGAACGCCTACACAAAAAGTACAGTGATGTATGATGTGGAACAGCACTTTCAGAGCTACTGTTTTCACTGATATAACACACCTGATTCAGCGCATTAGCCAATTACAGAGTCTGGGTTTTGTGTCTGTGTGAGTTATTAGAGCTGGGTAAACATACACCTTATGGACAAAAGTATTGGGACGCCAACAGAGACTGTATTAAGTTTCAGTATTCTGCAAGTTACTGAACAGTACTACCAAACTATTTTCCTTTGTAAAAAATATTGTCCTAAAGAGCATTTAGGCCAAATTAGGGCTGGGCAATTAATCGAAAAGTAATCGAAATCGACATTCAGAACTTATAATCGATCAAATTTTTCCGGGTCAATTATTTCGATTACTTTCCCTTTAAAAACACATGCCACGTGTGGAGTCACGTGACCCCGCGCCGTTATGTTACGTTATTCCGCCGATATGTCGAGCATGGAGAACATAAACTTAGGTCGCTGGTTCGTATCTGGCTCAAAGGAGAGCACTGTTTTGGGGTAGTTGGATGGCCTAGCATTCGCCCTGCGACCAGAAAGTCCGGGTTCAATCCCCAAGACCGCTAGGCACCGCTGAGGTACCCTGAGCAAGGTACCGTACCCGGGCACCATGTTCCTGCCTGCCCCCTGCTTCACTTGGTGAATGGGTTAAATGCAGAGGTTGAATTTCGTGCGGTTCACACTGTGTGTGTTCACGTATGACAAATGGTCACTTTCACTTAAACACTGAGACAACTGAGCAGCTTGTCAGTGAACTATGAGGACAAAATAATAAAAAATAAATAAAATAATCGTTCATTAATCGTAATCGAGTTAAAATGTTCAATTAATCGAGATTTTGATTTTAGGCCAAATCGCCCTGCCCTAGGCCAAATAACATATCTGCAATTTTGCCCACATGTTTATTTGAAGCTAAATAAATACTTAATGGTGTACCCCTAATATAGGCGATACTACAATCTCTCTGCTTTGGTAGATTGTCAGTACATAGCTCGTCTTCATGATCTCATATCGCCCACCCCTACTTAAAAGTTTACGATATTGCGATTAGATTCTGCGATACATTGTAATTTAGTTCTTCCATGTGTTATTAAAATGCATTATAATGAAAATAACACAGTGCAGTTCCTCTCACTTGAATCTTCCCATTTAATTCCATTCCGATTTCCATTTACACCCGTAGGTATTACGTAGGTATGAGAAGTATGTATTTGCCATGCCTGTATTGATATAACATTGTGTGACAAAAATATTGCAATACGTTGATTTATTTTGTACCTCTTATATTTGCGGTGGACTGTGATGGAATTCTATTTCTGTTCTGACAGCTTTTGTATCCTGAAAAGTTAAAGTTTCAAAATTCTAGATTAGGTCTTGCGTTCCATTTGTGTCCCAATACTACGGTGTGTGTGGGTTGTTGTTTTTTTTTGTCAGTCCCTGTTTATTGTCCTTTCAGCCATGTATGCAGTAAAATGAAACAACGTGCCTTTAGGAACACAAGATTAAAAACAAACACCACAAGACTACATGCCGGACAGGACAAATACAGTAAGCGAAGAGATCTGAAATGTAAACTGAAGTAGTGTAATAGTACTGTGTTACTTATTTCTTAGTTTACATGGTAGTGTTTTACACATGATCTAACACCTTTACATATCTATCTTAATGGAAGTGACATTTTTCCAACTTCATAATATTATTCAGATTTCATGTAGCTAGCGCAAGGGGTGATCTGGTTAATCATTTCGATTTATTTATTGGTCTTTGTAGTTTAGGTCCATGTGACTTATGCTACAAATTCTACATGATAACACAAAATACACTGTACACATTTATTAGTAGGTCTTGGGTTCTTGTCCCGATGGACCAGCTCTACAGAGTGGACCACCAGTGTCACCCAAACAACACATTCAGAACCAATAGGAAGGAACAGGCTAGTGAGCGCATCAAGTCAAGTAGAGCTTTGTCATCCTATCCATATACATTTAGAACCCAACAAAACAGCAGCACAGTCAGACATGTTGAATGTTGTGGTATGTTCATACTTCTATCCTTATAAAGGACATTTCTTCACACAAACAGCCCTTATCAGAATGAACACATGACAGTAAAGTGATTAACTTGTTGCAAGACCCATTTGATTATCCGATTTGATTGTCATTTTAAGAAAGTCGTCAGTTAAACTAAACATGGCAGTCAAGATTACCACATTGTCCATATAGTGTAAAAGTGTTCCCATGAAGCTGACATTACATTTTCAGGTATTTTTCATAAAAATTGACTTGATTTATAGGGAGGTCTGTCTAAAAACGCATCTCTCATTTGAAAATACTCTTTAGTTCACACACATTTTATGTAATAAGTCAAAACTTGGGCATGGGCTTAATTAATTGTTACCATGGTATTGTGTTCAATTGTGTTCCCGCAGATGTAGACTGAAATGGATTTTTGGACCTTGCTTGGTGAACATAATTTCTGGAAACTTTCTGTATCTTCCTTCCTCCCAGTATTGGCTGTCTTTTTTATTTTCTGTTTGAACCATTTCCCTTTTGAAACTCTTAAACCAGCAAGTAATTAGCATCAGCGGAGGCCCTTGTTTTAGTCACAGGAAACCCTTCTGATTTACGAATGATCGACAAGGGAGGATCTCACATAAAATGATAACTCTTTCACACAAGAGTACCGTTAAAATGTATGTCTTTGTTTGACTCCAATTTGGAATACATTGATTTGGGCTTAAATGGTTCCTTGGTGATGGAAAAAAGTTCCTTTCTAAATGAAATGTGTATTTAATTAATCATGCATGGATCTTAAATATAATGCGGAGTAAATATCATATTAGTTATTATTTGGCCCACATACAAAAATATTACAGTATTACCCTAATAGTTGGGCTGTGTTTGCTCTTTTGCACATTTTTGTAGAGCTGTACTATTTAAACAATGCTTTTAAAAACAAAATAAATAAATTCCTTTATTTTGTATTTATTTGCAGACTAATGTGGAAAGGATCATAAAACATTTGGTGTACATATTTGTGCTTAATTCTCTGGTTGTTTATCTCTCACTGAAACTAATGCTTTGACCTTGAGGTTACTTCTCTGCGCTACCCCATAAAACTCATATTTCCAGGTTAAGGGAAATGGCAAAAGCCGACACATTATTATTTCTTTATACAGGAAAATCAAAACACTGATTTCTCATTTTCCATTTTGTAAATGTACCTACCGAACAAGTAGTTGAAAATAGAAGAAAAGTAAAGCATCACAATTTGTTTTACTTTGTGTGGGGTCTAGTGCTGACACTAACGACTAATTTTCTAACAATTAATCTTTTGACTAATTTTTCAATTAGTCGATTAATCTAAACGACTAATTAAAAAAATCAAGCGGTTGCAATTATCATTTGAACAAAATTCAAGGGCCAAAACATAAAATATCACCACTATCGTGACAAAGTAGCCTAAACATAAATATATTACTAATATATTGTCGCTGTCGGGCGGAAACCTCGTATCTCCAAAACAGCTATTTTTCAGGAAACTCAAAAAACGAAGTATATTCTAAATAAATGTATACTGAGTCATCAAAATTGCTATAACATGTCAAGATATGATTATATAACTGTGTGTAAGGTTGTATTGCCAATATTTTTGC
>JBBPDH010013519.1:0-11111 GCA_037974565.1 Clupeocharax schoutedeni
GATGAAGCTCCATTAAAGAAGAGTTGGAGTGATGAAGCTCCATTAAAGAAGAGTTGGAGTGATGAAGCTCCATTAAAGAAGAGTTGGAGTGATGAAGCTCCATTAAAGAAGAGTTGGAGTGATGAAGCTCCATTAAAAAAGAGTTGGAATGAAGTTCTGCTGATGAATTGGAGTGAACAGGCTCTACTGAGTAAAGCATCTGCTGGAGATGAGTTGTTAAAGTTCCACTGAAGTTCCACTTTACATTCAGTAAAACACTCTCAAGCTTAGAAGTTTAGAGGCTGGAACAAAGTGGGAATAAACTCATTCATAACCAGAATTTTAGAAGAAACAGCTTCAAGTTAAAGTCAAGTCATGAAGAATTCACTCCATCTCCGACATCCCTAATGTACATTTTAGAATCAGTGGTCTAGAATTTTTATTACCTTAAAATGTTTTATTAATTTCATGGATTTTTTACATGTGTTTTAGGTTAAAAAATAATACAGAACATATTAATTCATCAGTAGTGTTTTGTTATGTTGTTCTAGTTTTCCTGGGATGTCAAAGTAAGCCGCTGTGTTTTTAACTTTTGTTATTTAAATGTTTATTTAAATGTAAAAGTTAAAAAGTCTATAAAAATGATGGATAACAATAGTATTCCAGTGTTAAAACTAACATTAGAATGTAATTTTAGTGAGAGTAACATTACTTATAACATGAATACATTTTAGCAAGTGGAAATGAAATTTACAGAAGTAGTCTTTTAAAAAGTGTAAATACATTTTGCTATTTAAAAAATTACATTTGAGCAGTTCGTTTTTTGTCAGCTTTATTAAATGACATATTAAAAGCAAAAACACAACACTGCGGAAGTGTGACTCTCTTTTTTACACTTTAATACGTTTGATCTTTCTAAGGTGATTAGGGGTGATTCTGAGGGAAAATATGAAAATATTCTGACAGAGAATCGTACTTATGTCACGGGTCGGGCCGTGAAGCCCGAAAACAAGGCACGGGGGTCGTAAAGCTACTAGGAACGTGAACGATTAGGAAACAGACATCAGGAGCCAGGGACGGGGAAATGGAGGCGATGGACACATGAGGAAGAACTAACTGACACAGACTTATATACAGAACTAAATCAATGGGGAAACACAAGACAGCTGAAAACAAAGGAGACACATGATATGAAAACAGAATGTCAAAATAAAAGAAAAACCTGAACAGAAAAAACAGAATAAACAACCGAAAAGCAACTTATAACTTATAACTAAAAAACATTACATTAAATTCCTGTTGGAGGTTCAGTTCACTCAAAACATCCAGCCAGAAATGAGACTTTTAAAGTAAAAAAAATATATATATATATTTATATTTTTGTGTGTGTGTCCTGATACAGATCAGAAAAGATGTGCTGCTTGTGTTTGTACTGGTTTTATAATTAGAGGTATATAATCTTAGTCTAAAACTGCTTATCAGTGCTGGTCCATGCGGCTTTGGGACTAAAAGAGTAATAAATGTATAAATGTAATAAAGGTGCCAAACAGGAGCTTCATTGTTGTTTCTGAAAGCAGCACTTTTTACTGATAATCACCTCTACAATCAGTTTTTAAGTGTTTTATCATAATTTACCTTGAAATCATAAAGATACGTTTTTAATTAATATTTTTACAGTAACAGTGTTACAGTTACAGAATCCTCTGATCCAGATGTTGCTGTGGAATCACTGAAGGGAGATCAGGGCAGGGACACAGTCCACCATCATCCTCATCATCATTATTCCCCTCTCCTGCTGTGTCCGGCTGTAGAGGCAGTTCAAACAGAAAGGTTTTAATTGCTGCACCTCCAGCTGCTCAAGAGCCACTTTTCTTCCTACCCAGTTTAATCTGGTCCGGCATTTTAATCTCGTTATTGCCTTTTCTTTGTTTAGTGGAATTCCCGTCAGGAGCAGAGTTCGGACTTCGGAAGTCACGTTCCAAACACCTCCACAATCCTTCCCTCACCCGTGACAATATAACGTCACTGATTTATCAAATATCTCCACAATTAAGTGTTTAATGTATACACAGAGGGGGTTCAGAGTGGGTTCAGTATGAAACCCGCCGAGTCAGAACTGTTCTCAGTGGAGGTGAATAGAACCAGACATCTGCCTTTAAAACCTCCCTCACAGAACAGTATTCTATCAAATGTTTATGCTTCCACACCTGACGCCTGAGATGTTGTTCTAGTTTTGAGAGGCGTGGGATGATGGAGGGGTACATGCAGAGTGTCATACGACAAAATAGTCCCCAATCTTTGAAAGTCCTTCAGGAATCCTGGAAAACTGTTCCTCAGGGTTACATTAAAAATACAAGATCTGTGGAAGCAAACATAACGGACAGTTTGTGGCCTGGTGGTTAGGAAGTTGCCCCTGCAATCAGAAGGTTGAGGGTTTGAATCCAAGGACTGCCAATGGCACCACTGAGGTACTTTTGAGCAAGATAGTGTCCCCACACTCTGCTCCGCTGGCTGCCCACTGTTTGTGAATGGGTTAAATGCAGAGAGGTTGTTCACACAGTGTGCTGTGGTGTGTTCATGCATGTTACAAACGGCCACTTTACAGATGTGGGGGGCTCAAGACTTTTGCACAGTACTGTATGTAATGGGCTGTGCTCTGGCTGGCTGTTAAGATCGAGACTTGTGTGTTTCAGTTTTCTATAACTGTTTTATGGAGGCTTTCTTCCCAGGAGAAGAGCTGCAGTTTTCCCACACAGATGGCCCTTAACGAGCTCGTTATGCATTATTGTAATGGATAACCGACGATTTCTTAACAACTGTGGTATGTTTTCTTTTCTTGGTCTTTGCAGAAAGGTTTACTCAGGATGTAAATAAATAAAGCCTCTTTGTCCACTGGAATGTGGACACTTTTTTGTAGCTATGATACCTTGTGCTCTGATTGGCCACTTTAACAGAAACACCCAACTTTAAGCTCCACTCGTTGGCCACTTTACTGGACACACCCCTTAGAGCTTCACTATAATCCACCCTAGTAAAGTAAGAGAACACAGGCTGTTCTCTGGCGGAGGACAAGCTGCAGACATGGTAGTGTGTGTGTGTGTGTGTGGTGTTGGTACAAGGGTTTATCGGTGGTAATCAGCCCTGGTCATAGAGATCTACCTTCCAGTTCAAGTCGGTTTTAATTGTCAAGACTACAGCAATCCACCATGGCCATAGTGCACCACAAAAAACAAGAAACAGAAACAACACACACACTTTCAGGACAGACCTGCAAGAGGGCAAGACTGCTCTGGATAACGTCCTTTAATGAAGGCCCTGGGTGGTAGTAGCCCAGTGGATAAAACACTTGCCTGTGGATCCGATGACCACAAAGTTGCAGGTTCCAACCCTACTTTTGCCCACTGTGTCCTTAAGCAAGACACTTTACCCTCAGTTGCTCCAGAGGGATTGTCCTTGTAACCAATGCCCCCTTTACCACCACTGGCAAATGATCTTGCCTGGTGAGTTTCCATACCTTCGCTATCGATTTACTGGGTGTTCTGATGAACCGCGGTCTTTATGTAATCCAACGAGGGTGTCATTTTTAAGCATTAAAAGTAATGGTGAACCGAGGGAGAGACCGAGACAGGTTTAAAACGTGCGTGAACCAGACATGTCACTGAAATATCAAGGTGAAATTCATCATAGCTAGTGCGTAGTGTGTGTGTGTGTGGGGGGGGGTTCGTTAACGGCCCAGCACTAATTGAAATATGTTGGTTTTGTGACATCATAAAAAACATGGTTTTGAAAATTAGGTATACATTGTTTCCCATATATGGACTATATGAATTGGTGGAGTAAACATACCATTTGTAACAATATCTACAGGCTTTAAGCCTTTTAAATTCCAGGAAAGTGATGAATCGAGCCCTTTAATAGACTGAAATCACAATATGTGGGTGTAAAAGCACAATACTGATATTTTGTCTGTTTGGTGCAGCTCTACATCAAACACTGAATTATGCAGGAACGGTTCCTATGTAAGAAATGAAAAAGATAATAAATGAGAATTATTACTGGGTAACAAATTTTTAAAAATCCTCCAAAGGGCCAGAGATCAGTTCAGCTGGGCTCTGTGTGCTCTCCACTACACAACAGAGACATCTAGTGCTGAAAAAACACAAGCACCTTTCTGCACCATGAGAAGACAAAAGACTTTAACCAGAGAAGAGTTTCGGGTTGGAATAGTTCCCAACGCTAAAGTATGTTTAAAGAGTGCTGTAAGACATCTTTAGCAGTTTTATTTATTTATTTTCGCACCACAAACAGATACACAGTGATGTTGAGTCTCGCTGGACATTATGATGTTACTAGATAATAATGTAATAGTGCAGTCACTACGCTGGTCTGTGTTGTTCAGGGCTGCAAAACAATAATTACAAATATCACAGGACGCTTCTTTATGCTATTAAGCATTCCAGTCGATGCATAAAGCATCCTGACAGCTCCAGATATGTAGCAATGTACTTTTTTTGAGTTATTTTACCATAGGGCTATATTTCATCCATTGTGTGTTAATTACTATGGTGATATCAGCCAGGGCAATACTGATATTGCCGATGGCTGCAATATGCAAATGAGCCATTGACCAATCACAGTTCCGGGTGAGAACTTTTAATTCTCTAAAAACGCTGTGCCTGTTTAATATATGTGGCTGTTCTGAAGGACCAAAGGAAGCGTTTGGTTGAGTGAGTGGTCCTTTCTTCCGTTCTTACTTGTGAATGGGGAAGAAGTGTGAAGAATATTACAAGCTTTAAAGTTCCACATTATGTACAGGTTCAACGAAGAACTGAAACAGAACCTTTCCACTATTCTTTGGGCATCAATCAAAGCGCTTTCTTTGGCCCCCCACTCCACCCCTGCGTAAATAAATCAGCTGTCAGATCCCTGACTGAGTTTTCTGAGGACGTCCTGTGCGAGTCTCCTGCTGTACCTGTTGACCTTCCGGTGTTCCGGCATCCAGCCGAGAAGAAAGCGATGGAAGTCGGTCCATGCAAAAGCGAACAGACTCCGCCACTCGTCCTCCAGGGCAGTGAAATCCACCTCCTTGCTCACGGAGCTCCTCAGCTCAGAGAAGTAGAAGTCCAGGTAACCAGAGGCCTTTTTCTCACACTCCCTCTCGTCCATGCAGCTGCCAAGGAAATAGATCACGTCCTTCATCCCGCAGCCTCCCCCGACGTACTGGAAGTCCACGGCAGCGACACGCAGTCCGTCCTGCGAGAAGCAGAAGTTGGCCAGCTTGGCGTCTCCGTGTAAAATGGTCTTAAAGCGGCAGCTGTTCAGCACCGCATCAATCTCCCCTGCGGCCGCTTTCAGCTTCTGGTCTGCCATGGCCTCCAGCTCGTCTGGACGGGTCTCCAGGTGCCAATAGGTGCCCACCGGCCAGAGACCCTCTGGAGACACACCCAGGAACAGGCCATGGAAACTGGCAATCCAGCGAAGACACGCTTTTATTTCTGCGTCCTTTATGCTGGTTCTCCTTCCCAGGAAACCTGCCGCGTCCAGGTCTTCCAGAACGATCAGCTGCTCATCACCAAACGACTGGGCAGCAAGGCATGCTGGGATCCGGCAACTGTCTCTGGTGCTGTAGTTCTGGTACCAATATGTTTCCACCTGATAGAAGAGGTAACATTACATATAATCAACCATTTCTTTTATTTAAACAATTGGTTTATCATGGCAGGTAAACTACAGGCGAGAGGTTTTGGAAAAAGAATTGCTCTTGAAATATTATATTATAAAAGAACTTTTAATATAAGCGATTGTTTTCTAGATTGTACTGTGTGTATTTAGATGTGTTTTTCTGCAATATTTTTTTAAAGCAGTGCATCATTTATGATTGCGTGAGGAGAGTGAGAGGTCTCTGACTCCTACCTGGTAGGACCGGACCTTGCGTTGGTGAGAGACATCCGTGTCCCAACCTCCTGGGTGTTTAGACTCTTGAGGGAGCATCACATGTTTGACCACCACAGATGGATGATCGCAGCCTTCCAGGTGGACTCTCACTATCTGACCGTAACCGCTCCACAGGGTCTGAATCTTTGCTCCGATCTGTAGAGCCTTTGCAGAGGAGGCTTGCAAGATGAGGTCTTGATATTCCTGCTTCATTCTTGGGAGGAGTAAAAACGAAAAACGAGCATAATCTACTATTTTAATGTTGGGGAGGGGGTAGGGGGTTTCCTGTTGGGGAGGGACGGACTTTATTTTAGCCAATGAGTATACAGTTAGCTCTTGAAGTCCATGTTAGAAACAGAATAATGGGCGAAAGAGTCTCTAAGAAGAACCTAACTGTGGTAACTGGATGGCTGAACATACGTAACGCGGTCTTGTGGGATATTCCTGGTGTGCAGTGGTCAGAACCTACCAAAAAAAACGGGGTCATGGACGCTCCAAAAAAATTAATAAGACGATTTTAATGATCTGACTCAGTTTATGAAGGTACTGAAGTTGCTCCACCATAAATATTGCAGCAGGCACATTAAACGGCAGCGTTATTTAAGGCGGAACGAAATGTTGGAATAAGAATCTGGTAAACTGGACGTCAGCTTTAGCTCTATTTATAAGACTGCAATAAAACTAATATTTTGTTTTACCTACAGTCGTCTTGCTGTAGCTTCATTCATTCTGAACAGAGCCGGACAGGTTTCCATCCGTACTAGCCTATTATTCAGTAAACATAAGCATTTTTAAAACGTTTTTAAACACAGTTACCTTCATGAATAACGATTAATATCAGAATCGCCGTTAAAACTTTCAGTCCATTTCGAGTGTTAACAACTGCTCCACCACAGACAGCCACCGGGTCCTTTCGCACACGAACAGAACTCTGGGAAATGTAGTTCTTTCCAGCGAGAGTTGCAGTCCATTATGGTCTACGTTACAGAAACCGTACAGGCTAATGCACCAAAAAAGGGGGGAAATAAGATCATTTCTTTTTTATCTATATATTCGTGTTTTAGGCTAATGCAGCTTTGTACATTATTTGGATCGTGCTCACAGGAATGCCAACTTGACATCCAAAGCGAGGAAAATCATTCTGAAATAAGCTTGCAAAAAAAAAGTCAGTATCATGCCAAAAATATTATAATTTTGCTATAATCAATACGTATAATGCTATGTTCAAACAATAAAACTACAATACTGTGAAGAATTAAGAATAATGCCAGCAACCATCAATTGCACGCTACAAAGTATTACAGTGCTACCAATTGTGAGTATAAGTATATGTAAATATGACGGATGTGTGGATGTTTTTAGGATATTTTTATATTACTGTGTTTTGACACTGAGTAAACAAACACCACTTTCGAGTGAAAGTGCTCATACTGTTAACACTGGCAAGAAAATTAAAATTTTATTTAAAATAAATAAATAAAGATTTTAATAAAAATTAACAAGTGATGATACAAATAAAATAAATATAATTATTTAATTATAATTATTTTACCGTATTGATATATAAATTAAATTAGGATCCTTTCTTTGATAATATTTTTGATTCTTATCTAGTTTTGCACAAAACAAATAGTCAAAATATGAGACATGAGAACAGACTTATTTAGAATTGTTTTATTTTGCTTAAGGAATATGCAGTCGACAGCAGAAATGTCCCGTTAATCACATGAAGAGTAACAGACTGTCCTAAACACATACTTTTCACTAGAAACTGATCAGCATTGCAGTGCTGTCACAAAAGCCAGCAGGATCCTCAGATCAGAGGAGCTCCAGAAACCTCCACCTCACACAGGGTGAGATACTCCTGCCTTCCTGGAATCACGATGTTGACGTACCGGCCCTCCATCCCGTTACACTCAAAGGTCATGATGGGCTGGTTTTTACCAATGGATGAGACCACAGCACACCTGGTGAGGGAGGAGGTGAAAGGAAATGATCACCAACAGTGTTTTCATATTTTATAGCAGAAATTATGGATGGTTATAAACCAATGATGGAAGTTCACCTCGGGTTTTTATTTCCATTGTCATCTAGACCGTCTCCGATTCTGATCTCGGCTTCTTTCAGCCTTTCGGGAATATTATCCACTGTGTTGAAGATGGTGACGGAAAACACTTTGTGCCGTTTTAGCAGGTCCAGTCTCCACCAGGGACTGAGGTCATATTTAGTGTGTGTGCAGGAACCATGAGTGAACACACCATCTCGGTTTCCATCGATGGCACTGGATGGAAAATAGTGATCATACAGGCTGGACTGGGTCGCTCTTCCATTCAGTGCCACATTTTCTCCTGCACAGAAAGGCAGCCATTAATGAAGCTTTAAGGCGTAATTATTTGGGTTAATTTAGTACGTTTCTCCTTCTGTTAAGTTTAATATAGAGACCTTTATGGCAGCGAGAGTGGAATGGCCAGCAACCTTTTGAACTGGCCTGAAAAAGCCTGAGTTTCAGGATGTTCCTGACATATACAGTAATAAACTAGCTAACTCAAGAACACCCCCTCCTTACAGAAGGCCCCCAACTTTAAAGCAGAATGCATCTCAGGAAGCCTTATCATTTACAGATCACAAAAGAGTTTGCTATGGAATGCACCTTGAAGGAGGAAATCCAAGTTATAAAAGTGTGGAACCAAAGAACTGGACAAATAACAGAAAAATACTGGTAATGGGGGAATCTGAAAATCCAACTCTGTCTGTTATTGGCTGAAAGCCAACAAGGAAGTGTAATCTGAGAGAGGGGGAGTAATCCTTCCCAGAAAGGCTATATATGTGATCAATGCACCGCTTTATTCTTCAATAAAGTAGCAGGTTGCATTTCTCTGACCGTATTTAATTTTTGATTTAGAAAAATGTTTTAGATTTAGGTGTCTTTTCCAGTTTTAGCGACTGCACCACCTAGTACAATAAAAGTTCAATCCTGAAGGTCACCCTGGACATGGAAAAATACAGTACCCTTATTAGTCATGCCTTCAGGAGCTTGACTGAAGTGCTACTAACCACCACCACCATCTTTAGGAAGACAAATCAGCCATTCAAGTTTTGCTTCACGCTCGGCAGGGCTAGTTTCGTAAGAGAGAATTCTGGAGGACCAACTTGATGAGTGGGTATGTATCGGATGGTCTAACCAGTGGGTTTATGTCAGGTGATCTAACCAGTAGGGGTGGGTTGGATGGTTTAAACAGTAGGTTTGGGTCTAACCTGTGTGTGTGCTTCATGTTGTGGAAGCTGGAGAACACGCTACTCACCATCTGGCGTAGGATAGCCATAAACCTCGACCTCACAGAGAGTCAGGAGCCGCTTGTTGTCGTCAGGGATGACCACATTAATATAACGACCCGACAGAGCTTTCTCAAAGGTTAAGGTCAGAGATTTTCCTTTAGGGATGCTGGAGATCCTCCCTCCCCTGGAGAAGAAGAGGAAAACAGCACATATATGTTTGTTTTGATTGTTGGTACAAACTGTTAGATTAAATGTAAGAAATCGCAAGCATTTTTTACTGCAAGAGGATGCAAAGTGCTAAAAGGTGCTTAAATGAATTGTTCCAACTACTCAGCATTCAGCACCACCAGTGTACTGATCCCTGGTCTGATTGCTTGGAATCTGCACCTGGTTCTTCACTGGCCTTAAGTCAGTGCTTTGTTATGCTTGAATGTTTCATGCGAAGGTCACTGTGTGGCTTAACAAATAAAACCTTTCATCTGAAACGGGTTCAGGGACTGGACTGAAAATGAGAGGCTTTGAAAGTCCTTCAGGAAGCCTGGAGAACTGTTCCTCAAGACTGCATTACCAATACAAGGAAGACTAGATGTTTAGAAGCAAACTATGAAGAAATGAGGGGTGGCTTTTGCACAGTACAGTACATGATTGGACATGTTTGTGTTTCTATATACAAACTAGAACTGACAGACTGGTTCTGACAAGTCTAGTCCAGCCAGTGTGGGCATCTGAATGCCGACATCACATAATTAGTAGTTAGCTTTCCCTTCCAAACATTTTGAGCTGTCTGTTGTGGAAAAAGAACTCTTACATCGGATTGCTGTTTCCATTGAGGAGCAGTGAGTTTCCAATGTGAATCTCAGCACCGTCAATCCTCTCGGAGCAGCAGTCTCCTCTGTTAGTGATGGTGATGGAGGTCACTGTGTACTCGTCCAGGAGGTCCAGCCTCCACCAGGGGTTTGGTTCCCACTCAGTGGCGGTGCAGGATCCATGGTCGAAGTTTGAGTCGGTGTTTCCGTCTATAGCATTATAGGCATTACCATACGGCGCCCAGGGGTTGTTCACCAGGCTCGACTGGGTGGCCTTTCCATAGAGAGCCAGGTTTTTTGCTGGAAATAACAGAGCAGGACCAATTCAGCATAATTGTTTTCAAGGTATCAGGGTACCTTATGTCTTCTGGATGTTCTACAGCTTTTATAATCTTCTATAAAAACTTGTTTCTTAATTAAATTTGAGCTGATGTGTACCTTTCATTGATGATGCATCTGTGAAAGCAGTTGCTGTAATCATTCCCAGCAGATGCAACAGGTGGAACTTCATTTTTCTAAAAAAAAAGTAAGAACAGTGCAGAACATTAACTGCAATTAAAGAAAGTGCATGTTAATAAAATATGTTAATTAAAGTTGAGTTGAGGTCTACTTAAGTAAAATTTGATTTAGAGTATTATTACAGCATAATACAGATAAGTATTAAGTATTAGTTAGAGTATTAGAGTATTAATACAGATCATCCTTGATGTGCTGGAGTACCAGTCTCTTAAAGCACTTTATGATTACCTGAGTGGGGGCCACATGACAATAATCATTAAGGCTGGTGATGGGAGACTTCTTGGGCACCGGTACAATTGTGGCTATTTTTAACAGGACGGAATGACTGCCTGGGCGAGGGAGAGGTTGAAGATTCTGGGTGAAGATGAGGGTGAGCTGGTGGGCGCACGCTCTGAGCACTCTGCCTGGTACTGTACCCCCTTAGTTTTATGCAGATCAGCATTCGCGGATTCAGTATAACACAGATTGTTCTGAGAACCGAACTGCATTACGGACACAGAAAAGTTGTTAACTGGCATAAAAAGATTCAAGATTCAAGATACTTTATTTGTCACATGCAGTCATACGAGTACAACACACAGTGAAATGTATCCTGAA
>JBBPDH010013555.1:0-11110 GCA_037974565.1 Clupeocharax schoutedeni
GGAGACTGTCCCCCCCTGTAGTTAGAGAATGGAAGTCGCTTTGGATAAAAGCGTCTGATAAATGATGTAAATGTATGGGTGGGTTTGTATGAGCTGAGGTTTTTATATGGCCTCTTTCAGCTTAAAAAACATTGTCCATTCCATGCTGTTTATTCATTTGTTTCCTGTTTGTCCATAAATAAAGGAATGTACGCCACTTTTTTCATTATCTCATGTTCCCAAAGTTTTCCATGAAGTGGAGATTCTCCTAGACTGCAACTAATATCGAGCAGTTAGTTGGGTAATGTAGTTCCAGCTGATATGAGATGGAAGAACAGCCCAGTTTGTAGGCTAATCACTGTCTATGCTAAAAGTCATATTAATTTTAGGTTATTTCTATCACTGCAAAAATGTGTGATTCGTTGAAACACATGCCAGCAAATCTGAAATTCTTCTCATGCCTTTTTTATTTCTTTTTTTCTCATGCTTTTTCTTTTTCGCTTACCATTTTTTGCAGGTGATTTAGCTCATTAAACCCCATTCATGAGTGCGTCGGGCTCCGTTTAGCAGTCATGGATGACATGGCCTCCGTGGGGAAAATTAGTGCCTCCTCCGACTCTGTATCCACCCTGAACAGCGAGGACTTTGTCCTGGTGTCCCGCCTTGGGGACGAAACCCCCTCCACTAATAATGGCAGTGACGATGAAAAGACAGGCCTGAAGGTAAGACTCCTGGCTGAGCAGGTAGACAGCTGTCATTCATTTTCCTGAGACACAAAGACACTTTTCAGTCCTTTTGAATGCTTAAATGAATAAAATTTGGTTCTTACTCTCAGTCCTGCTGTACCTCAACACTAAAAAGCTTCTTGTTTTCCCTGCTCCGAATAACCTGACTAACCTTTGGAAGGCCTTGTAAATTGACCTGTCCATACTCTGCCCACAAATGTGCCCTTTCTCAGTTCTTTACAGAGCACTGACAAATATCCCATTTAAGCCAATAAAAATGCTGTAAGAGCCACTGTTACTAAATGCCATGTGACAGTGTGCACTGGCACATAATTACTTCTATTAATTATTTGTATCGCAGCTGCATTATTTAAACACCAGGATTTGCAAATGGCCAGCACCAATCAGAATCCCATCCCTGTCTCCCAGCTCTGGTGGTGTTAGTCATTCATTCAACTTTGTGAATGTAAAGTTAAAATATTGTGACTCAAATAAAAAAAAAGTACTCAAACTGTAGGAGAACACTCCAGTTTAAAATGCTGTGCAGAGGCTCCAGAAAGACACAACTGTTTGAGTGTTGGAGTATTGGGAGATTGCAGGGTTAAACCCCAGTGGTTCTGTAGCCGTCCGAGGCCAAGAGCACGTTTCCACAGGTATACAGGAACCGTTCTGTACCTAAACCATACTCCGATCGCACAGTGTTTCTGACTCGTTGGCAGTGCAATAAGGACTTAAATTCATAGAGATGAATGGTAATTTCTAAGTGGATTTTTTTTCTGTCAGTGCCTCATTTGTTGTTATGGTCTTTTACTTTTTTATAGTGTTGTTTAAATTTTGTATTTTTTCTCAGCATTTGTTAGCAGTGTCCCTCACTTTTCTCACAATGTTAAAAGCTTCCACTGAAATTCATCTGCAGATCAAATTAAAAAATAGAGCTTTACTTGGTTGACTTCCCATTTGTTAGTTTGTATGTCCATTATTGTTTGGTTGGTCTCTTTTCAAGTCGTGTCTATTGCCATGGCAGCATTTAGACCAGTCAAAAAGTAGTGATAAAGTCCACTAAGCTGCGGCCCACTTTTGGCACTGCCATTGAGCAGCATGGGTACGGCTCAGGTACGGATTGCTTTATTTGTAAAGGAAAACATTTGTTTGTAATAAGACTCAGTTCCTTGTACCAGTGGAAAAGCGCCGATTGGCCTCTCTTTGATTGGCTGGGAAGCCCCTCCCTCTCTCATATTACACTAATTTTAGATATATTTATGAATAGTGAGCTATGTGCTGCATTCTTGCATTAAACTAAATTAAACTTTTCAGTAAGACTGAATGCAAGAGGACCGTGGGCAATGTGAAGATGTTACAGGACTGAGACTAAGAAATGACCTTATCCAACGATGCTGGAATGGGCCAGTGCTTTAATTATAATCAACCTCTTGCATAACTCGCTGCTTCAAGGAGCAGCAGTTTTGGACCTGTATTGACCCTGTCTGTCATACAGAAGATGGTTCCTTATGTAAAACAACTGGAGAAATAAAAAAGGTTATGGATCTACAGAAACAGAGCTAATCTAGTCCCCTAAATCTCTGACACCACTAAGGTTAGATAAATATTAGGAAATTATTCAATGTGTTATAAAAACCTAAATTAGCTTGGTTTTGTTTGATGATGTGATTATTTTCATTCGGAATTAATATGAAGTTTTTTGACAGCCTGAGAATTTCATAAGTATGTACTTTAATGAATGTTTTCAAAAATCCTGCACATTAATAATAATTTATGACCAGCTTTTAGCAGAGCTGCAGAAACATTCACTGGTATTTGGTTTTGGTTGTATGAGATGTGGCTTAGTTTTTGAAATTAGGCTCATGACAGATTCATTATTTCATATCACACACAAACATGTTGCACTTTTGTGTTTTTAGCGCCTGTTCACTGTTCCAGTTGAAACATTGTTCATTTCTTCACTCTTTGGTTTGTGCTGCAAAGCCATCAGAGCATTGGTTTCATTTGCTTTTGCCTCACCTATAGCTCTTTTCAGGAAGAAAAAATAATGAAGGGATAATGTCACACACACACACACACACACACACACCTTAGGGCAATGGATAGCATTGGAACACCCTATTCACTCCTTTGTTGGAATGTTCCGGAAGTCCCGGGACACATTATTCTGTCTCTTTTTTTCTGTTGGTTCATTCAGAGCCTCGTCTGAAGTCCTTCTTTCATGTCCTTTCCATATTTGCTTGTGTGGGTTTTGTGGGATTGTTTGGTAATTTTTGATCCATTTGTTCACCTTTTCTTTGAATCGGTGCTATGGAGACAGACACTCTGTCCTGTTCCGTTTCTCTCCAGTCCATCTATGTGAGTTCTGTGCCTGTAAAAAGTTCCTATAGGCTTCTTTTCTTCATATTTATCCCATATTTTCACAAGTATTTGTCATGGTGGCTCACTTTCCGTCTCCTTTCACCCTGGGCAAGGCATCTTCAGCCACTAGAGGGCACTTGAGGAACATTCATTCATTTACTGATTCACGCTTTTCCAAGCCTTTTCAAGTCTGGCCTTAGTAAGACAGTGCCTGTCCCTTTCTATTCTTTGCCTTGACAGAAAAGTTGGACAGACACATGCAGCATGTGTGATCTAAATGCTGATGGCTGTGGTACCCCTCAGCATCGAATGTGTTCCTGTTTCTCTTTGTTTTTCCATTAATTCACGCTTCTCCATGTTCTCCCCCTGTGAACCCGCTCTGGAAGAGGCTTTCTAAAACCTCTTGTTTGTTACACAGGTGATTTCTGAGGAAGGGGTCAGCTTTAAGGTCAGTTTCTCTCTCTCTCTCTCTCTGTTGCTCTCTCTCTCACTTTATCTCTCTCTATCTCCTCTTTCTTCTTGCTTGCTCTTTTTTCCTCCTTCCCACCATGCTCTTGCTTTTTCTAGATCTTTCTCTTTGTGAATCTGTGATCGTCCTTGTGCTCCGTGTTTGACTGGCTGTTGATTTCTTCCCCATGGTTCGGATTGGCCCATATAGTGGAACAGTGTGAGCCACAGTTACCATGCTATAGTCACAGCATCACAGCATTGCTTTATAACTTATGTGCCATGATGGGCCTGTGAAGTGTCCCAATGTGTAACTCCTGTGTAGCTGTACCAACATGCCAGCCTACCTACAGTAGCTTCCAGCTAGTCCTTGTGCTAGTGCTTTGTTCTAGCTTCTTCCAGCCACTGCCTTGCCTGCAGCACTTTTCAAACGCGCTTTTCTGTGCAGGTTTGTACAGAAAGCGATGAGACAGAAAATACGTGTTGGCATGTGTTCGACATGTTAATATAAAGGCAGCCGTGGTCTAAATAATCCCCTTATCAATCCTTGGCTTGGTCTATAAAACTGTACATTCTCAAGTGATC
The DNA here is from genome assembly GCA_037974565.1 of Clupeocharax schoutedeni. Classification (NCBI taxonomy): domain Eukaryota; kingdom Metazoa; phylum Chordata; class Actinopteri; order Characiformes; family Alestidae; genus Clupeocharax; species Clupeocharax schoutedeni. Next base: position 4,098 of record JBBPDH010013555.1, read on the forward strand.
TTTTTTGTCTGTCTGCTATTGTCTTAATCTGCACGACTTCAATTGATGCTTACGATTAAAGACAGGAGTAATACATCTTTTCTGAATCTGTCTCCTATCTTTCCAGTGTTTTATTACTCGAGCAAAACACATACTTTTAAGTAGAAGTGATGTACACAAATAAAAAGCTTTAAACATTATGGGATATAAGGATCGACAGCTATCAAAACCATTATAAGGGATAAGGTTTTCTCTTCCAACGTGTGGATTTGACTACATTTCTCCTATGGGCTGAAGGTGAAACGTTGTTAACAGTGTGTTGTGTGTCTACAAACTCTTTGGAATATATGCAGTACTGAGCAAAAGTCTTAGACCAGTCAAGAAAATGGTTTTATAAGGTCCAAGATAGAACTCACCCTCTGTCAGTGGGTATAATGACCCTGGGGTGTGTTTATTTTCTCCTCTGATTGTGTTGAGCCATTCAAAGTGTTGTGTTAGTGGCATTTTGAAAAGGTGTACGGGCAAATGTGTTTCAGGAAGCAAATCCCAGCCTTCAACCTCCCAGCTTTGTACTAAGTGATTGGGAGGAGATGGAATTAGCCATGACTTAGTTTCAGAGGAAAACTACACATTAAAAAGCATCACTGGCGCGCACCTGAATTAATTTTAACTTCTTATGTTGTTTTTCAAGGGGAAAAAATGGTTTCTTAGTAAACTAAGGCTAAATTAACAAGATAAACTATTTTCTCTAGTGCCCTAAGACTTTTGCACAGTGTTGTACCCTACTGGTTTATTTGTCTAGATATGGCGACACCTTTCTATGTGCAAATCCTTGTGTGTGTGTGTGTGCTTATGCAGATTGTGGGGAACGGCAGTGAACAACAGTTGCAGAGGGAGCTGGAGGATGTGCTTATGGACCCGTCGGTGGCTGAGGTGATTCCTGGACTGCACCATGTTGGAGAGGGGGACCAGAGCTACCCCACCACTGCTGCACCACCACAACCTGGCCCCACGCCCCCTAAACTGGAGATGGTTCTGCCTGTTCAGGCAGCACAGGAGGGTGAGCTCGGTGAGAGGCCATTAAATAGTAGAATACATCTAACACAGTGCTCCCTAGTCATGCTCCATGGAGTTCCTCATCATGCATCTGTTCTCCTGCTCTGAGTTGAAGTGGATGTGTTCAAGCATGCACACACAGTCGTGAGAGGCCATGCTGGGAAAAACACCAGCACAAGTAGCTTTGTCTAATGGAAAGGGCATGTTAACTATTTTTTTTGACCATCTAAATATACATTTAATAGGTGTGTTAAATAGAAAGGAAAGAGCACTATAGGTAACAAAGCATGAGATACCCACTCTTTTCAGTGGCTTTGTTTTTTTATGTAATTACACCACTTTGTCATTTGTTTGTCATATTACTATACAATGTATCCACTTTAAAAAAGTCTTTTGAACCAACCTAGCCCCAAGCTAATGATGGTCACCTTTCACACACCGGGTTTAGCTTAACCACAGGCATTTGAAACTTCAGAGACATTTCATTTAAATATTTCTTATTTTCTACAATGCAGACTAACAGTTTAAAACAACTGCCAGTTCAGAGTGCTGTTCGCTCATTTAGATGTATTATGCATGAGTATAAGTGCATGAGTGTCAGCTGTCAGCCGTAGTCTTACAAGAGATAATAGCAGATGGCTGATCACCAGTCGACCTTAGTTGCCGTTCGTTCTTCATCATCTTGGTGTGTCTGTGCAGCACATTTAGCTTCTAGAGCAAAAGTACATGCAGAGTTAAAGGCTAATCCCAGCCCTGATGGAACACAAGGTGACAGCAAACCTAACAGATGTAAATAAGTTCAGCCATGGTAATTGGCTCCCACTGCTGATTCCAACATTTTGATTGTGGGCGTGACAGAACGATTGAGACTTTAACCCTTTTTGTGTGCAGACGAGGGCTCAGTGTCGAGCCCTGGGACGCCCGTGCCGGATGAGGACAGTGTGGTGTTCAGTAAACTGACGTATCTAGGCTGTGCATCCGTGAACGCCCCCCGGAGTGAGGTGGAGGCATTGCGTATGATGAGCATCCTGCGCAGCCAGTGCCAAATGCCACTCGATGTCACTCTCTCTGTGCCTGGAGTCTCTGAGGGGACAGTCAGGTAAAGTGTGTATACATGTGTGTGTGTGTATGTGTGTTAGCTTTTGAACTGATGGGCTACAAACACACACCAGAATAACCACATAGTATATAAATAGTGCAGTGTTATGTATATAATACTCTATGAATGTAGGTCAGTTTTAGCAATATTTGGCCAAATTTGGTTTTAACATTTCATGATTAATGGTCCAAAAATGCTTACTTAATCACTGAAATCTTGCGTTCATATCTTTGCAAAATACATTTTCTTAATATTTGATGTTGGTTGAGTTTGGTGTTTTGATATATACACTGCTGAGGTTTCAAAAGCCTCAACTGCTTTGGAAATGATGAGCAGTAAAAGCTGCCAATCGGAACAGAGATATTTTGTGTATGTTGGTAGCAAAAACAACTTTTTTAATTCTGGGGATAAAGAGGGTTTAGAAAAGGTGAATAAAATTAGTTTTGCGTATTTGTCAAATATGGGTCTAGGGGAGTTTACTGTACAGTAAGACTGGTTTTTAAATGTTTTGATTTAAAAAAAAGCCCTCAATAGTGTGGTTATAGCACATACACAATAGAGTAACAGTGAGCTATCTAACAACTAATTTAAAACCATTTTCCATTAAGGTATTCCTTTTGTAAATGGTACTACAGAGATAAGATGTGGGAGCTTTAACACACTGGTTTGTAATTTGCATATTTTAAGTTTTGTTATGAGAGCGACATAATTATAATCAGTGTGTATGAAAACTTTTACTGAACCCCCCCCCCCCCCCCCTCTCAGGCTGCTGGATCCTCAGAGCAGCACAGAGATCGCTAACTACCCCATCTATAAGATCCTGTTTTGTGTTCGTGGCCATGATGGAACTCCGGAGAGTGACTGCTTTGCTTTTACTGAGAGCCACTACAATTCCGAGATCTTCCGCATCCATGTCTTCCGCTGTGAGATCCAAGAGGCGGTGAGGCACAAACATACACACACATGGATTTAAAATATGACATTACAACATTACAGCATCACTTTTCAATAACATCAGATCATAAAACCCTAGGAAGATGAGGAAACTACTAAATGCAGTAAATCCATAGGAAAGAACATTGTGTCAGGTATTAACTTTGAAGTTATATCTTATATTTAGACATTATTAATAGTGTTCATTTTGTATGTTCTGATGTAATTGTAGTGATATAGAATTTAACCCAAACAACACAAACTGGGGCCTTTGTTTTGTCTGTGATGAACTAAACGTGTTGTAGTGTTGTCATGTACTCAGAAGGGGGTGCACAAGTTGTTTCTGTTGTTTTATTTTGATGCTTTTACCACCCCCCAGCCCCCCAGATTTATCTGGATTTTAGCTTTAAATGCAGATTTGATATAAATTACCCCCTTGATGGTTCAGCCACACACACATACTTTCTCAAACGCAGTTCAAAAGAGGCAAGCGTGACCATTGCAGAGATACACCCAGAGGCTAATAGTGGAGGGAGATTCAATGTTCTTTGTGCTTTTGCATTGTTGTAAGAGAGACTTTCCCCCAAAAAGTTTGATATGAATCAGCACAGCTTGTGAGTGTTCTCATGAGAAGGCAGTAGCTTAGCTGTACACTGTGAATGTGTAAATGATATCCGGGCTTTAAGACTGTGATGGCCTTACAGAAAGCTGGTCTACACACTACATTAAAAAAACCCAAAACTTTATATATTATTTTATATGTGAGAGCAACTGAAGAGGTAGGACCCAAGTGTGGATTCATCTGTTGTATTATACATCTATAATAAAAAGAAACAAGACAAAAGACAAAGCACCTGAAAAAAACAAACTGCGAAGTAGACATCTGAGCACTGAGTTAAAGGAAAGGAAAACCTATATAGTCTTATAGTGCTATATATTGCTAACTGTTCCACCACATCCTATTCTCCAAGAGCATTAATTAGAAGAACCAAAAGTAGAAAAGGAGAATCCTACTGCCTGCTGGTTGCTGGAATACCTAGCAGCCCTGGCCTCCACACATTCCTCCTAAACAGCACCAGCACTAAAAATTTATGTATAGAAATGCCTCTAGAGTATGGCACTCTGTAAAGTCCTTCCTGTGTCATTCGTGTGTGTGTGTTCCCAATACAGGTGAGCCGAATTCTTTATAGCTTTGCCACAGCTTTCCGGCGATCAGCCAATAAGGCGCCATATTTGACGCAGGCTCCACCCCTCACACCAGACAGCGATATCTTCACCTTCACTGTCAGCCTAGAGATCAAGGAGGATGATGGGAAGGGGACTTTCAGGTAAAGCTCACTGATTTTTTTCATCTTGCATTGGATGCTGTCTCATTTTGGGCTCAAAATAATGATTTTCATAAGCCATTAATCTGTTGTTGTGTAATAGATAATTTACATTAAATGCAGTCACCTCTCAATTTAACCCTTCTCAGCACTACAGTCATTTCTTGAACTGACTGCAGTGCTCTGACACCAAGATCAGAGTCACACCTACACTGTAAAGCATTTTTTTGGTTGGTTTAACATAAATTACTTTCCTTAGTTGATGGTACCAGTTGTGAATTCCCTTTGCTGCCCTTGAATCAAAGCCTTCTACTCGATTCAAATTCTCAGAGGAACAGACTGAGCAAGAGTGGAAAGTCTGCATTATATAGAACATTAATTTAAGAATGATGTACTGCAAGCAAATTATGATGAAAGTAGCACGTCTCTGACTGAGTCTACAATTATAACCTTTATTTTTCTTATTAAACAGAAATATGACCCACTTAAAAAAAACCAAATACATAGAGCACATGGGAAAGTAAGTATAATAAAATGCTAACAGTGTTTCACAACCGCAAGCAAAGTTTTGCATTGTAAGTTTGATTAAAAAGCCATCTACTTTCCCTGAAAGGGTATTTCTATACAGTATAGCAAATTATTACATATATCTTAATGATGTATTGAGTGAGTGCTTTGTAATTTCTAGTTAATGTTTGGTGTAATTAGCTGCCATCGATCTGGCTGACTTTTAGATTCCAGCCTGAATTTTGGACACATTAAATTGCTTCATGCCATGCTGCATTATGCTACACATGCATTTATTACATTTATTTGATCCTCGCAGCAAATATTAAAAATCCAACCCTATATCATATCATGCAGTATTTTTTCCAGCCAGGCTAAATTATAATCAGTGTTTGGATAAATGGTGGTCACACACATGATCCTGAACCTGAAGCTGATGTCAGAATGCGTTACAAACTATATGAAATTAATTCATGTGTGTCTAAATGAACTCTGAATAATAATGCTCTTTCTCTATGCCAGTTAACCCTCTCAATGCTGAAGTAAACTATCCTTGAATGTATTATTATTTTTATTAATAATATACAGTATTCTGCAAAAGACTTGAGAATTATATTTAAAACCTATTTTATTGAACATTGTTTTTAAAAGCTTATGTTGGAATGTATACAAATAATATTTTTACATTAAATAGGTGTTTATTTATGTCTATGTGTTTGCTCTTCATGGAAGCCCAGAATTACAAGGTAGTTCTCATTAAATATCTCAGATACCTTGTTTAGCTCAATCAATACTTCATTAGATTAAATCAGGAGCTGCTGATGGAGTTTCACATATCAATGCAATGGCTGGAGGCATCGAGATAAAATCTAGAACTGAGCCTGTGTTCTTCTGACCAGCTCACAAAACTTCAAATACTTGTTACTGACAAAACAAATCCTGATATTATTTAATGTTTTCTTGTTTGTTTGCATTTGTTCTAGTATTTACTTGCGTATTTGCTGGCAGTTAGCACATCTCTGTTCAGACAAATGCCTTTAAAGAGTTGTCTTTTACACAGTACTGTATACGTGTGACTTGAAGCCCACTGAAATCATCTGCTTTGTTTTAATGGAGAACAAGATAAAAATAGGAGAGAAATTATGCCTTTCTTTTTTCCTGTCTGGCTCTTTCTCAGTTAGAAGACACATGCTTCCCCTAATTTTTGACTCTTCACGTCCTCTCACCACTTCTTATGAGAAAGAGCTCTTTCACAAAAGCAGCTCTTTCGCACCTCTAAAGGAAGTCATTGTAGATGTGTTTGTGTGTGTGTGTACACTGGACTGTGTACACTATGTGCTTATTATGAACATGCTAACATGTTGGATTCTCCAGAGCGGTGTACACACTGCTTTCGTATGAGGGGCTGTGTTTGGTAGTTTTGCAGGATGTGTGAAGTATTGGGTGGAGGTAGTGGGTAGGATACTTGCCTCCAGACCAAGAGGTCACAGGTTCGAATCCTACCTTCAGCACCACCACTGGGCCCCTGAGCAAGACCCTTAACCCCAAGTTGCTCCAGGGAGATTGTAGTTAGAGAATGGAAGTCGCTTCGGATAAAAGCGTCTGATAAATGCCGTAAATGTAAATGTAAAGTATTGTTGTTCTTCATTAATGTGAAGACAGCTGGAAAGCCTATGCAGTGCAAGTCAGGAAGCCTCTGTGTGAAATCATTTAATGGAGAGAGCAAGCAGTGCATGTGCATGATGGTGCCAATATTCAACCCAAAACTACAGATTCAACCCTAAACTACAGATAGAGTCACATTCCCCAATACTAGACAACTATTACACTGTTGCAGAATACTGGAGTAATCAAATGGAAACTGTCCCCCAGTTTACCCCAATTATATTCCGTCAGCCAAGACATTTGGTATCTGAAGTTTGTTACCTTAGTTTTAATGTGGAGCTATGAGTCTAATGTACAGGTGCTGGTCATATAATTAGAATATCTTCAAAAAGTTGATTTATTTCACTAATTCCATTCAAAAAGTGAAACTTATATAATGTATACATTCATTCCACACAGACTGATATATTTCAAGTGTTTATTTCTTTTAATGTTGATGATTATAACTG
>JBBPDH010013583.1:0-11109 GCA_037974565.1 Clupeocharax schoutedeni
TCGGTCCCCAGACGTCTGTTGAGTGTTGTAAGAAGAAGGGGAGATGCCACACAGTGGTGAAAATGGCCTTGTCCCACCTTTTTTGGGATTTGTTGACACCATGAAATTTTGAGTTTCACACCATGAAAAGTATGATATATATGATGTGTGTGTATATATATATATATATATATATATATATGATGGTATTGAATTTAATCCCACCCTTAACTGATAGCACAGAGTGCTGCAATACGCAGATGAGCATTTATTTATTTATTGATGCAGGTTGATCCAGTACCCTCCTCCCCCCTCCAAGGGTGGCATCACCGTGACGACGGAAGATCTGGAGTGCCTTAGGGATGGCGAGTTTCTGAATGACGTCATCATCGAATTCTACCTCAAGTGAGCACTAATTTTTGAAGAAGAGAAAGATTCCTTGTGTGAGTGTTTGTGTGTGTGGGTGTGTGAGATATTGGCCTTCATAATTTCGGGCACCATAAACGTCTTTGCAGGTATTTACAGCAGGAAAGAGCAGATCAGGACGTGGCCAACAGATCCCATGTTTTCAGCAGCTTCTTCTACAAACAGCTCACACGCAAGGACAACAGCACCGAGGAGGAGGCCGGTGGAACGTGAGCAACCCGCACCTACATGACAATACAGTATTGTGCACCTGTGTGAAGAGTTTAAATGTGTTTATTTTGGCAGTAAGGTTCTCTCTGCCCACAGCAGCACAAATTCATGATAATGTAATAAACCAGAAGGCAGCTGAAATGATCCAGATCAGTTCTGAGTGTAAACAGTAGTTGACTTTTATGGGAACTCGTCAGAAGAACACAGATATGGGTTCCAGATTTTTCCTCGATTTTTCCCTTTAATCTAGCGATGGAAGCAGACCAGCTATTTGATGGAGCTACAAATAACACTGGGCTTCCACGAGTAGAGCTATGGAAATGGTTAAGCGAACACAATGATGCACATAAAATCACTGTTTATTTGTTTTTTTTTTCTAATATTGCTGTTACTGCCCAACTAAACAGCTTTTAAATGTAATTTAGTTAAATTATCTCATATGGTGCTTGTCAAATATTTGGACAGATGTAATGTTTTTCTTAAATACTTTGTGCCATTATTTTTGCCATTATTTTTGCTACGATTGCATTAAATTTCACAAACAAATCAACCATACCAAGGTTCAGTTCCGTCAGATGTGAACGAACACTTGCAGGTGTGTGTGTCGTTTCTCAAAGGGCTGCGTACAGACGCCACCGGAGAGTGAAAACGTGGACCAGACACGTAGACATCTTCAGCAAAGACTATGTCTTTATACCAGTCAACCAAGAGTGAGTCTTTCACCCTCTCTCTCTCCCGCCTGTTTAAGTGGTGAGGGTGTGAACTCACTGATCTTAAATCAATTAGATTTATTATTGACATAAATAGTTAATGAGATGAGAACTGAAATAATTAGCTGTGCTAATTTTTGCTTCAAACAAAACACTTGAAGAGCATTGCATACACTCCATTAAAAAGGCCATGCTATATGTGCTTGTTAGGAGCTGCAAATGAAAGGGGTTTATGACTAATTTATGACTGTGATTTGTTTGGGGGACAAAATGGTGTGCCAGAGCTCATAGTACATAGTTCAGTATGTTCTTTGAGTATTAGCAGCACTCAGATTTACATCCTTAAGATTCAGTTGAGTCCACCCGTCGAATTTGTGTTAATGCTAGAACAGAATGTGTACGAACTAGTTGTTTTATTAGAACAAACTGTGCTTTTGAACTGAATTAACATCACACTGCAAAGGTTGTGGCCTGTTTTGCCCCCTCATAGTTTCTTCTTGTTCTTTTTGTTTCCTTTCTTTTCACTTTGCACGCTTTAATACTTGCTAGCCATCTAACCCTGTCCCTGCTGTAATGAGTGAACAGCCAGACTTCTTCTCCCTCCCATTTTTATTTGCAATAATAATATTAGTAAGGTACATTATGTCCTTTTATGACTTCCTGTGACCTCGTTTCTCCATCTAGAGCTCACTGGTACCTGGTTGTCATCTGCTTCCCTGGTCTTCTCCAAGCAGAGTCCATTCCATGGAAGCGCCCAGCTTCAGCGGACGCTTCTCAGACCACATGTAAACCACAACTGCAGTCTCTCAGCAAGCCAAGCCACCAGGGCAGGATGGGCCAACAACAAACAGGTGCTGGAAGCCCTAGTGTTTGAAGTGAATACCAGTGTGACTGTGTCCCACAACACAAGTTTAACCTGATCATGGGTACCGTGAATCATAAACAGACCCACCTCCATGACCAAGAACAGATTGAATCCTTCATATGACAAGTAGCCCACTATTTAAATGAATGATAAAATATATGTAGTCAAAACTTGATCAAGATCTGCTTCTAGATCTTCTTGATGGGCTGGTGGTGGCCTAGTGTGTAAGATACTTGCCCACAAGGCCACCACCTGCCCATCAAGAGGTCGAATCATACCACCCTTAACCCCAAGTTGCTCCAGAGAGACTGCCCCATGTAGTTTGGGGATTGAAGTCGCTTTGGATAAAAACGTCTGATAAATGCCGTAAATGAAGGGGATTCAGACTGTTGTTGAATTGAATGAGGTTTGAACTTCATCCTCGCCTTTAAAGGAGCTAGAAGCTAGCAATCACTGTCATACATACAGAGTAATTCAAGATCAGTGTCTCCTGCCCTGGTTGCTCACAATAAGTCATACTGTGCCCTAAATTATATCCACAAGTCGGCTCCACCTTAAACAAGAACTGCATGTGCTTTGGTGGGCTGAGTGAACAAAAACAATTTGGGTCTTAATTGAGCAAAATATGGACTCAAAGCATGACTTGGCTGATCCGAGGTCAGTGGAAAACGTTTAGCCACACCCACCTTAGCAATGTTTTATTATTATGACGTTTTGATTCATGGCTCATGCTTAACTGCTTGAAATTTCACCATAAACATTGAGGTTAACTACATAAGCTGCTCAAGAGAATGCCAAGAGTGTGTAAATCTGCATTAAGGCAGTGTGTGTGTGGCAGGGGGTACCTTTGAGTGTCTAAAATAGATGGATATGTGTTAATATCATGTCAATTTAGATATCATTATAGTGCTACATACCTTTCTGAGTGCATGGCCAGAGCTTTAACTGGAACTATGGGACTCTCTCTGATTTCAGGAAGTGCAGGTGAACCAAAACGCAGATTCCACGACCTGCCAGTAAGTTCTGTACACACACAAACACCAGACGTGTGAAAACATTGATTCATTGTGATGAAGGTGTAGATATTATGACAGATTACAGACTGAATATAAAATTATTATTATGATATTGTATTAATTGGCCCAAAACGGTAATATATCTTGTGTATCATAATCCGGATTCCATTACTGTGCAAATATGGCTGTTATGCTTGAGAGGGCTTTACACACACACACACACACGCGCGCGCACATTGATTTAGGGTTTGGTCAAGGGGTTGTCACCCACCTGTTGAGTGTTTTAAGTACATTCACTGCTTGTTCTTTGTTTCTCTTTTTTACTGTATTTTTTTACTTGGTTCTTAAATATGTTTCTTGTTTTAACTGTCTTAACCTGTCAGTTATGTGTGTGGAGTGTTTTTGTCTTCTGTGTGGTTCAGCAGGGGTGGAAGCCCAAGCCAGATTTCCTACAGTGTCTGACAATAAAGTGAATCTTGAAGTGATCATGGGAAATACAGTAGGGCTTTAATATGTGTCTCTCTCTCTCTCTCTCTCTCTCTCTCTCTCTCTGTCTCTCTTTATCTATTTCTCTCTCTCTCTCTCTCTCTCTCTCTCTCTCTCTCTCTGTCTCTCAGGACTGTACTGTGCTAAACTGTCAGAGGGACAAGGTCACCAGAAGGTAAATACATACTTTGCTATTGAAAAGCCTGGAATCGCTGGTCTGAGTGATTAGAACTGTATTTTTGCAGAAAGGTATATGAATTGATTGTGATATGCCAGTACTGTGCAACAGTTTTTTTCCATAATTTATAGGAAACTGCAAAAAGTAAAGAGATGTTTCTGGAGTCCTAAACATTAAGTGTGACATTTAGAATTTTATAGGACCTCATATCCCAAATTACTAGATAATACTCCTAAAGAAAGCAAGTCTTAAAACAACATTGTAATAAAATTTAAATTAAGTTCAAGAATAAGCTCATATTATAATTAATATCCTGATAAAAATAATATTGCTGAGTATTACTGACCAATGAAATGAATATTCAGAATGACATTATTTTCAAATTAATATCCAGAGTGGACTTAAAATAAAATGAAGAATAAATACAAACTCCTAATGAAATTAATATGTAACAGGAAGTTACCCAAAAATAAACACACACACCAAAAAAATCTTCAAATTTATTTCTAAATTGAATGAAGTTTAAAAAAAATAAAAACCCAGAATATCTTTTGAAAACCGTGATGAAAATTATGGGATAACATTGAATTTTCTTCACCTGTAAAGTTGTCATTTCAGATCCTCAGTACAGAGGACTGAGTGTTGAGACAGTGTTCCTCCGTTGTGTCTGTTGAGTGCAGAACTGGGACCAGGTTTTACTACTCAGGTGTTCCTGAGTGCTGCTTTATTATTGGCACGACGGGTTACAGGCTGTAGTGCAGCTCATATGCAGAATCTCCAGTAAATCCATCAGAGCGCATGGGGTCAGAGAGTCCGCCCCGGGCCACGGGGATCAGCTGTTTACTCTCTCGCTTGTGTTTTGCAGGCCCTGCATCTTGATCATGGATTCCCTAAAGCTGTCCTACCATTATCGCATCTACGTGCTACTACGGGAGTGAGTTCTGCTCTACTATATTTGTGTGTATGCTCGTGTGTATGAACAAAGACAAGTGGTATTCATGGAACTACAGTTCTGTGCAAATGTCTTGCTAACAGTAGCCATTTATATCAGCCGTGGGTTTCTTTCTTCCTAAGAACACAAGAGATAATAGAATAAATGGAAACAAATAAAAGAAAGCAGTAAAAAGTTTTTTTTCCCTAAATAGCAGTTGATATATTGTAAGCTGGTTAGACGAACACAGATTTGCTTTCAGATTTCTCTACAATGCCGCCAGTCGTTGTTCGGACTTATACAATTCCAGAAGCAACGCACATAATTGAATCTAATTAAGGTATTTGCTGGTAGCTACAAGTAATACTGGGCTTCCATTAGGTTTGGAACAGTGCATTGCCATACATAGAACCACTATTTTATATCTTAACTGTATTTATTGTAACATAAGTGTTTTAACTAAACTACAGTTTAACTCAACACTACTGCCCAAAAGTAAATGGCCTTTTTGCAGGTCCCCAAGTGCTCTTATTCTTTAAATCATGACAGAAGTAAGCAAGCAGAAATCAGCAGGGTCCAAGGTCATTGTGTGATCTAAGTAGTAAGAGGTTTAATGATTTCCCTTGAACTGGTGAAAGAGGACCAAATGACCGAACTACGTCACAGGAACGGATGAGATTATGTTATAATCTGATATATTTTGAATTGGGTAAATAGCACCTATGAATTTTGATTTGCCATCTTGTTGATCAAGCCAAATGGAACTTCAGGGATCAAATTTAGCCAAGTGTTAACACACCATGTTAGCTTAAGTCGTGTCAGTGTGTGCATGGAAGAAATTTCACAAACTTTGGTGTTCTTCCAAAGAATGTGGGATCAAATTTGGTACAAGATATTGCTTAGTGCTAAGTTTTTGTATTGACATTATGCACTCGGCGGTGCTTCTCCACTTGAGTCATGCAGCTCCAAGATGCCATATTGCCATAACATTTCAGAATTTTTGACAACCCGGTTGTTGACTTATTGCCCAAAACCCCACTCCAGGGGGTGCTATTGCAAAACGGTGCACCTGCCTTTGGACACTAAGCTTATTCTGTATCATGTGAGGATACAAGTGGTTTGGAGAAGTGTAGGTATATGAAATGTCAGTTTGTGGTGGCCTTGCATGTAAAGCCTTAAACTCACTTCCTGAGGCACTCCAGTAGGAGGGCTTTCTTTGCACGTGGACTAGGCAAAAACAAGCTCCAGTACATTTAGAAATAGTTTTAATATGCAACATGCCTTCATGTATAGTTGAGTAATCCTTAGACTCCCACCAAACACACATCAGGAAAGCTGTTCAGGTGTTAGTAATGAGCATACAAGATCAGTAGAGTGCATTTGAATGTGTGAGACAGTAATAGTCACTAAGTGCATCATCCCATAAAAATGCACCAAAATGTTTGAAAAGGGTGATTTGGCAAAATATAGATTTACGATGAACTTCAGATGTCTGTCAAAGCATGTTTGGTGTCTGCTACTTCAATGATGAGCTGTGAGATGAATGTAGCTAACAGATAACAGGTTATAGCCACTAGCAGGAAGTTATAACCACCACAAACTGCATGTCTAAATCCTCACACCCTGGCCTCGAAGTGCGGCAAGCTGTTAGATGATCTCAGATGTACTTGCCGATGTGGTTTCTGACACTGAGTGACATAACTAGAACTTTACTCCTGCAGCCCAAGCTTGGTGGCAGAGGCTAGCAGATGCCTCTTCTGAGCCACATGTAGCACAGTTGGACATCTAAACATGCTTGGAGGAGAGCACTAACCACCCCTTTCAATACGTCAGCTGACAGACACCTGTGTTGGCTAGCATTGCACTGAGCGATGGGGAAGATGCAGGACCACCCAAAGAAAGAGGGTTTATTATGCATTCTTGGCCCCTAATGCCATTGTTTTGTCTTTTTTTTATTGATAACAGTCTGTCATACAGTGTCAGAAACCGCACAAGCTGTTTAAGCCCAACATTTCTTGGCCATTCAACTCCATATGGACTGTGGTTGGGGATAGACTGATGAAATTAGATATTGTTCCTTTAATTCAAACTAACAGTCAGGTATATCTGCTCCACACTTCAGGTATCTGCAAGTGGAGTGGGAGGTCCGGAGGGGGACACCTCGTTCATTTAATGAGGACAGCATCAGAGGCAGCCACTGTAAAGTCCCCCTGCAGGACAACAGCAGCGACTGCGGTCTCTACCTGCTGCAGTATGTGGAGAGCTTTCTACAGGTACACACATAACTAGCACAGTGTGCTTGCAGTTCTTCCAGTTACTCACTACTTCACTGATTTTAAGCACATCCTGCACACTCGCCAACATCCAGTTTGAGCAGCAGTAGCTGTGTTTTGCAGAAATCAGATGTACAGTTTTTATACCATATATATCCTATATGGAAACTCATTGGCTGTATATGTGTCATGGCTACATATACTAGTTCATCCAAGTCTCTGGACACTCATTCTTACAGCTTTACTGAACATAGACGGTTTTGTTAGTTTGCTGCTTGTTTATTTATACCGGTTTAGTCTGCTGAAGATTTCGTTTCCAAAGCTGTATTTGAATTGAGCTTCAGTCGTGTACACTAGTGGAGTGACGTACAGTAATGCAAGAGGCTTAAATTGTATTAAAATAATTTTTGTAATAGTGGTCTAGTGATTTCGCCCTAAGATCAGAAGGTTGTGGGTTTGAATCCCTGAACTGCTAGTGTCACCACTTAAGCAAAGTACTGTCCCCACATACTGCTCCCTGGGCGCCCCTCATCAGTGGCAGCCCTCTGCTCCATTCGGTGAATGCCTTAAATGCTGAGAAAGAATTTAATACTGTTCACACTGTTTGCACACATTGCCACTTTATATAATTTTATACATGGAGGCAAAAGGCACTAAATTTGTATTTCATAAATATGCTTAAATGTTGGTTTTCTCAGCATTTAAGTGTCTGTTTATCTGCAATGTAAAATATTGATGATTACAGCTTGCATTGTCAAACCTATAGAACCATTTTTGGCGTAAGAGCTCTAAGACAAATACACATTAATAGCTCTTCCCGCTTACCGACCATAGTGTAGTGTTTTTTAACCCAGTCTTAGACCACATTTTCTCTCAACCAAGCCATGAATGACTCGGAAAACGTGGTACAGGTGCACTAAAGCAGCAACGTGATTTAATGTGAACATGAAGATGCTGAAGAAAAATTGAGTCTGTGGGGAACCAAAAGTAAATGTTCCATGCTGTCATCTGACGAACCCATTTATGTTGAAAAGAGAAGGACAGGGTTGAGAAACACTGCCGTAATGCGTGCACACACACACACACACACACACACACACTCAGCTGCTTCTTGTTTAGTGTCCACCAGATACTCAAACGTTGTGGTCTCAGAAAAGGTTGCAACTGGGCTCGGTTTCCAATGCTAAGAGCATTCCTCTGCAGTGGCGCTGATGATCCGAGTGTCCTTGGAGCCAAACCCGACATTAAAGAACACTGCAGGTCATCCTGAACGGGCCTCAGCACAGCCAGCTGACAAACATTTCAAGTGACGCCTGTCCCTTAAAGTCTGTCTCTGTGGTTCATTTTGATGTTTTTTAGAATCCAGTGGTACACTTCGAACTCCCACTTCAATTGGAGCGCTGGTTTCCACGGCAACAGGTGAGGAAGAAAAGGGAGGAGCTGCGTGAATTAGTGCTTCAGCTGTACCAGAGGCAGCCAGGGGAGGCCGAGCGGTGTGGCACCTAAAGCAACCAGACGGCGCAACCGTCTACTGGGAACCGAACAGCATTCGACCAACAACCTTGGCCTTGTTTTGTACTAATAAAGAATAAATGCTTGTATTTATATTTAATTTATTTTAATGGAAAAGAAATCTTTACCTAAATAAAGGATTGTTTTTTTATAATGAGGTTTGTGTTTTGATAAACTCACCTTTCTGCTTCATTGTCTCCCTAGACCATAATGCTAATTTCTGCTAGCACCACTATGGAATTCTGGTACTGTGTTAGCACTAAGCTAACCACATTGCTTAAATAGTTAGGCTTAGACTACGTATCGTGAACTTAGTGATGAAATTGTAATTGGTCCTTCCCAATGGCAGTCAGAATGAGCCATGAATTCATGACATTTTTAATGTTATACACTAGCATGCCAAAGCAGCTTCAAAAAGACTAACCAAAAGGAAAGGTTGCTTATATATCCGCTAAGATATAAAAAAAGAATAATAAAGAAAATGGACAATTATTAATGATGTCAATCAGTCTTACAGTCATTAGTTACAGGGACAGAATAACAGTTATTATTACAGAGGCAGTACCCCTGGAGTAAGTGAGGGTTAAGTGTCTCTCAAAGACTGAATGGCAGAAAGTGGGTGGGTTTAAACCTGCAGCTTTGTGTTCATCAGGTTCACAGACAAATGTTTTACCGACTAGGCTCCTACAACCCTTCTCATGTTCAGTCAGAGAGAGAGAGGACAGTTTTGGTACAGGCACCACCCAAAACCCCCACCATAAATGCCCTTGCTCTTAAGTGGGGTGCCCCCCACATCACTCAGCGTGACACTAGCCTCAAAATGGCAATTGCTATTGAGTTTAACTACGTCCCCCTTGTTTCAAAACTGAGACCTAGACAAGGTTGATTAGTTTTTCTTGCATGTTTTGTTCTCTGGGCCAGGAATAACAGGAATTAGCCATATGTGTGTAATTGGCCTGAGAGCAGGTCTGAATTATTAAGTGTTTCAAGGCTAATTGGATGCCGCTGGATGTCCGTGTAAACTCGTTCTCAACCACAGCAGGGGTCCTAGACGGATCTCCAGCCATAAGATGAAAGTCTTATCCCCTGCTCCAGTTTCTATGAGGGAACAACGTCTTTGCTAATATAGCATTGCTCTCCCCTTTTCTTTTTCCAGGTTTTAAAAACCTCACATATTACAAACCTAAGGCTTTACAGAGCCTTCCATTACAGGCCTACCATCATGGTTGAGATTTGTGTTTGATGAGTCCTTGCTGTTGGAGCGGTCAGACTTTGCTTTATTGTGGAATGTCGAGTCATTTGTGTACAGAATTGAAATGACCTTTAATTGAGTAGTCTGGACAAATGAAGGCAATAAGCTTAGACTAGTTTGGACAGGTATAATCCTTAAATGCCCATGTAGCTCATAAATAGTAAACCGGTCAGTATTTTACAAACTACAGGCTTTCTCTTGCTTTTATTTTTTGTCCATTTTTGTAGAATTTTGTGAATGACTAGTAAAAAGCTCCCACTGGCTGTTAGCTTCAAGTGCTAAACTAAAGAAGAAAGCTTCAGACACCCAGCACTTCTGGGCCGATGGACTACATTAGAGGTCAGGAGAAAACTGCAAATGCGAAATGTGATTCTTTTTATGTTTTGTGGATTAGCGCTGCTGTATCCTCGCCGTCCGTTAGGCTGTTGATGCCGAGAAAGCTTGACCGCCCGTCTGAGCATATGGACACTGGGAATGGGATTACTGTGGGCTGTGCTCACACACTCATTAATTTAAATGTGTTGACTGGAAGATCAGTCCAATTCATGGTGAGGGCCTCCTGCTGAGGAGATTAGGCCTCATGTATTGGAACGCCCCTTTTCCTTACTACGCTACCGTGAGCAGAAGGGAACTTTCAGACTTTTCCAACTTTTTCGTTGTAGTTTCATTCCTTTTGATAGTTCCTGTGTTATCACGTCCTTCTTCGTTCTTTGCTAGGATGTGTATAAGACGGTAGAACCTCAGGGTCATCAACAGTTCATGTCTTAGGCAGTAAAGCCCTCCTAAGGCCACCCAAGGTAGCTTAGCTTAGGCTATTGAGTAGATGTCTCTATACATACGGCCGCAAATGCAAGAGTCCAGACACACTTTTTAAAGTAGTTTCTTGAAACGTATATTTGATTATTTGTTTTTTTGTTTTTCATTGAAATATGTATTTCTTAATATTTATATTCTTAACATATATTTGTTAACCAATGTGGCAAACCTAAAAGAACCTAACATCTAGATTATATGCATTTAATTGTCCCAATACCACTTTTTTATGTCCAATACCGATACCGATATTGTAAATATGGATATCTGCCGATCCGATACAAATCCGATACTAAACAAGTCTTTTTGTTTAACCAGTAAGCAAAAAATAATGCTTTCAAAAATCTCCGGATACATTTTGCATACCTTAACACAAATACAAAATTGTAATAGAATAAGGAAGAAACATTGCACAGAGTACTTGGTATTAGAGGTCGACCGATATTGAATTTTACCGA
>JBBPDH010013603.1:0-11108 GCA_037974565.1 Clupeocharax schoutedeni
TTTTATTTCAAATTATATATTACATTGTGCATTGTTTGAATGCTAATTAAACATGTTCATAGTTTTGTAACAGATTCATTTAATAATTTAATAAGTTGTTTCCCCTTTCGTTTTTCCGTTTCGGTTTTCGGCCAAGTGCTTCCCCATTTTCGGTTTTCGGGGTCGGTAAAAAAAAACCCTTTTCGGTGCATCACTAGTAAATACCTATATTACCCTTTTATAGACCGTACTGTAATTATGTAGTGTTGGGAATAGACATTTTCCATTGAAAAGGAAAGGATAGTCCAAGACTAGGCTTAATCCCTGTCTGTGAAACCGGCCCTAAATGTTTTGATATTGTCCAGAGAACACAAAGAAAGCACGTCTTGGGATGATGAAATACCGCTGTACTCAGAGGCAGGAGGTTTGAAAGTAGAAAGTAGCCAATCTGAGAATGTTATTAATTTATCCTTGCTGCTAATTGGCTGCTGCCTGTGATGCATGTTTGGCAACTACAAACCAGAATTTCCCTGGTGAATTGTCTTGAGTGTTTTGTGATTTTTGTTTTGTTCTTCTTAAAGGCATGTATGTTTATTACTGTCAATCCAGTTCGTTTACTGTATTTATCTACTTATACCAAAGAAAACGACAGCGCATACTGAAAACGCATGTGTATGAATTACAGTATAGTCTATACAGGGGTATCATCGGTATCCGATAGGAATTTTCAGTATTAACACTACAGTACAAATATGGGTTTACCTTTACGTTTATGCTTTGAGCACGGTCTGAGTTAGCTTGTAGAGTCATTTTAAAGACACTGTCAAGAGTTACCTGTTGCTGAAGTTTTGCACTGCTTGTCGGGATGATGTCTTCTGATACATGCTTGCCCATTTGAAGTGTAGCCTGCGGCATAAGGAAACTTTGTGGAACGTTTACAGCAAATTGTGTGGTTTCTGCAGTTTCTACTAAACTGAATAACCAAATGTTCCCACATGAATGTGCCTGAAGCTTCTGCAATCTCAGGATCATTATCCAGCTCGAGTTCCAAAAAAATTGCTTTAAATTTACTGCAGATGCAATCAGTTCCTGCAATCAGCTCCTCACATGCGGTTGGAGGACAATAAAAAAGTGCATTTTGTAATATTTACCAAATAGACAGCTTGCCATATTGTGTTATAGATGTAAATTGTGAAACTAAAAATGACTTTTGTTATTTTTAGCAGTGGGAGTGGGTTGGGGTGGCACATGGCAGGGGCGAGACAGGGTTGGGCGTCTTCTCGAACGTGAGAATCTGAGACTGTGGAATTTCACGTTGCGGTTTTGGTTCTGTTTCAGAACTGTTACACCCTATGTATATAAAGATAAATTCTTAAAAGCTTGTAAATCTCTGAATAGCTTCTTATACTTGTGTTTCTTCTTCCCAACAGTATGGACCAACTATAATGAGTTAAAAAGATGAATGAAACACTGAAGAAGAGATTTGAGTTTCCCAGCTCCCTCATTCAAGCCCAGGTAAAATGGGAGTTTTCAGTATGTAAAAATTAGTTTCTTGGTATGAGCATATTTCCTTTTTTACAGAATTGCAGTTCTTAGAAGTTTAATGTGTTCTGTTATTACACAATACTGAGGTTTTGATTCCATTGTTCACCGACAGTGATTGCCAAACATCAATTGTAAGATCAAAGCATGTGTCTGATTACTGGTCCTTGCATCTGTTCGTGAATGTCCCCAACCCCTTCCTCTGGGTTAACAGCAGACTGTTCTTAAGTCACACTGTACCTTTTAATCTTTTAATCTTCCTCTTTCTTAACAGTGATAAAGTGCTGTTAGACATGCTCACTGGGGTTTGATTACAGAAGAAGATTGAGATGTTTTCAGTATCTTCATGCTCTGAATCCGCAGGCTGTGAAGAGTCTGGTTACCGCAGTGTTAAAGGAGAAGGGCCACAATGAGAAGATATCAGAGTCCACTTCTCAGGTGAGTTGAACGCTAACTATAAAAACACAATACAGAAGCCATTGTCAATCAGACAACAGCTGCAGCCCTCACTCTTTAGTTATGTACTCCAGTGTTTAGTTTCTTTCCCCTGAAATGACCAGTCACTTTTTGCCATTCTGAAAACACCAAGATTTAAGTACCAAAACATAGACGGTTTTTACAGTCATTTCATAGTTGGTATTTTGCAGATAGATTTTCAAATCGTTCTGGTTATTAATTCTTTCAGAACTACTTTATCTGCTCATTTGCTATTTTTAGATATTTTAGATATCTAAACTCATAGATTCATAAATGTCCTACATTTATAAACTTTCATAGAATCTTAGAAGCCTGTAACAGTAATTAGGTTAATAGTCATAGAAACCAGTGTCAGTCATATATAAATATATAGTCATATATAGGTGCACTGCTGGTATTATTATATTTGCTGCTATCATGTAGTGTTTGTCAATGGTAGTTATTTCCTCACTAATTTGTTTTCGTCCACAATCCTGTGCCAGTAGTTTCTGATGGATAGGTTCAAACTTAATACAATTTCACATCTCTTTGCAGTTCTTTGGATGCACACCAGATTTTGTGAATTTCATCCATAGGGGGCGCTGCAGTGGACAGAAAACGTCTTATGCTAAAATTTAAATTTTTTTAGATTTGCTCAAATCCTCGACAGTTGCATTTGTTTTTTTTGTTTTTTTTTTACAAAATGGCCACAAAAAGCTGATCACAATTCAGCTGCAAACACAGGCCCTTTGTGAACTCCTACCTAAATTAAAATTTTGTAATATATGCTATAAGATGTTACTACAGCAAGCAATATGTTTTCCTCTGTTCCTCTTACACAGTTTGGTATATCTTCAAAATGCATTTTGTCTTCAGATCCAAATGAAACATTGACAAAATTAAAATAGTCCTCTTTCACCTGTTGACATCGTCATATCACTCACACTGCTTGGACATTTTGCTTGGACCCCGCCTTTTTCCGCTTATTCTCTCTCAACAACTGCAGAGGTCATATTACACACTGCAATGCGGTACATATAGTTTATGTAAGATTCAACCAATTACAGGAATTTCAGGAAAAAAACAGCTGCAGCATGGCTACATAACCTCCTGAGTCTGTTGATGTCTGAGCGTCCTGCTGTGTGAACCCTACCTGTCTCTGCTGTGACCACTCAAGCATGGTGGTGTGGACTCTTCAGGCTCTGCTTTTAAATGAACATATTTGTCTACCATCCTCTCTAAAACCCACACAGACTCATGTACTGCTAGCCATACTGCTGGGAAGGTACTAGTCTGCTTCTGAACTTTTCAAGCTATTCATAGTCTTTGTCAAGCAAAAATACTGTGACTTTTGCTGGCATTTTATGTCATCATTTTCCCATATATGTCAAAAGACAATGTCACCTCATTTTAATCTAGTTTTAATATTATCCCATGTTTTTGATGTTGGCTAATATACTATTTAGTACATCTGCAATGTATTCATTTGTAAATATTTATGGAAATAATGACACACCCTACACATTTTATTTTTTTGTTGTGATATTAGCACTAACAAAACCTTTGATGCTTTTAGGCGTTCATATGATCTTTGCCTCGAAAGAGTTTAAACATGTGCTTTTAACCAAAGTTACTGTTGAGTGGTCCAATCAGCATTGAACCACTCAACAGTAAAACCACTGAGCAGTGAAGTGAATATCATTGATTGTCTTGTTACAGTCATACCTGTCAGTGTGTGCGATATATTAGGCAGCAAGTGACCAGTTCTTGAAGTAGATGGAAAAATTGTGATTACTAGACAACTGGGTCAGAGCATTTCTAAGCAGAAGGTCTCGTTGGTTGTCTGGTATGCAGTGGTCGGTACCCACCAAAAGTGGTCCAATGAAGGTCAACTGATGAACCTCTCACAAGGTCATGGTTGTCCAAGATTCAATGATGCGCGATGCTGACCCATTCTGACCCTTTGCCCTTGCTGAACTTTGTGCCAAATACAACAGCCTTCAGTGGTTTTGTGGAGTCTGTGTCTCAGTGGATCAGAGTTGTTTTGGTGGCACAAGGGGGATCTGTACAAAATGAGACAGATCTATTGTTGCTGATTGGTATATATGTAACCAGTAGATATTAAACGGCCTGTTCACATTTCCTTTCTTTCTCTGAAGTCAGTTTATCTGGGTTTGTTTACTCAGGTCCATCATTATTCACTTTTACATGATTGTTTTCAACCTTTGTTTATAAATCAGAATGAGAAAACCTCATTGATCCCTGGAGGTGAGACAAGAACAGTATGAAATACAGCATTTACATGAATTCAATAAGAACTTTTCAGACAAAAATCTCAATATGAAATGAACTGTATACATAATGCTAGAGATAAATCACATAGAGAAGTACCTTACAGTCAAATTAATTACTAGTAACAGTAATAGAGGTTAGGAGTGTAGTAGAGTAGAGGTTAGGAGTGTGGTATTACACATGATAAAGATCAGTAGATTGTGAGTAAATGTATTGTGTTTTTGTGAATATAAGACAGATATAAGTACCTCTTCTGATTGGCTGTCATGTATTTTTCGATGATTTAAAAAGCAGTCCAGACTGTAAAACCGAAAATTGACCTCAGTGGGGTTCTTTCCGGGGTTGTTTTGTGTGTTTTGTTGGCTCTTTTTGCCCTTCCCCCCTCTCACAACACCACAAGACAAAAGGCATTATAAAAAAGGCATTTATTATTTTGGCACTTTATTTTTACACTAGACATAATACTTGTCTGTTTAGATGATTTAGCCAAGATTTGTTTTTGATATTTGCAAACCTTTACGGCTACTTCCTTTTTTGTGAAGTGCGATAAATAAATTAAATAAATGCCTTTGGAATGCCTTTAAATTCAATGTAGTTGTGTATATTTTTTGCTCTTCTAATAAGTGCTTAGTAGTTTATTTCAAGGGCTGAGAGCCAAAAGGGCGTAAGTGACATTTTGGTCAAAATTGAGTTATATATATCATCGCAAAGCTCTTTGTGAGCTCTTTCTACTGATAAAATTATAGAAGTGAAATATAAATAATTTTGGAGTTATTAAATAGGTTAAATCAATACAGAAAGCAAGAGCAAACTAAAGTCATTTTTTTGTTTTGGCTCTCCTGTAAAGTTGGTGTAATGTCACTTACGCCCTTTTGGCCCTAAGCCCTAGATTTATTCTGTGATGCAACCTTACAAACAAACAGCATAATTGCAACAAAAATAAAGCTAATGTTAAAATAAAAAGATGCTATATATTTGGAATCTGTATCGATATGGACTGACGGGGATCGGCCCGTCACTAATTGTGTGTATGTACCAGTTTAAATTCTTTTACGTAAGAAAAGTGAGAAAATGTGGTTTTCCATGCTTTGGATCCTCTAAAGTAGGGACATCAGTACAGGTATGCATTGATTCCTGATCATGTTTCCTGATAGTGTGTGGTTGTGTCTTGGCAGGGCGCTGCTCTGGAGGCGCTGTGGGAGCAGTGCAGCAGTGAGAATGGGATGGTGCGCTCAGCCTGCTGTGACGCCCTGGTGCTGCTGGTAGAACAGGGTCACGCTGACCTGCAGTATGTGCTCAACAGCATTCTCAACCTCCTACCCTCTGCAAGGTACACCATTCCCATTGTATTCAAATGTCGTCTGTGGAATCGGTACGAATTTGGTTCTTAAAGCCGTGCAATACTTACTGATTGTTAGAAAACTGAAAAATGATTTGACCTTTTTTAATTTAACCTAACTGTCAGAATCTGTATTAGTTTCATAGTAGTTACCAAATAATGAAAAACTGAATAAAGTGCATGCACATTAAGAATAATTTGAAAATGCTTTCTTTAAAACTTCAAAATGTAATTCCTTTTAAACTGTCAATATTCCATTACGTATGGGCAATAGAAATGCTCCAAAACGACTACATTAACTGTGCCACATTGACATTCATTATAAGGAAAGCATTTTTCCTTCTCCTTTGCTATTACTTTTTTGGACATGAAAAGTTTTTTTGTGAGTTGAATAACAACAATACAACTGATTGCAAGAAATGATCATTTTAATTACCCTGTAATTAGAAATTAATCATAGTCTTAATATACACTTCAGCATAACAGGTTCTGTGCTCATTTGCCATGGGTATTATGTGGAAAAATAATATGCGATAATGTTTGTGATTAGTATTGCAGGTGTAGCGCAAGTAATTACTTGTACATTAATATTATTTAGTGTAAAGCACGTGTTGGAGCCTTATCATCATGCTCAAGGTCCTTCCCCACCCTGGGTGGTGGTGTCTTGTCATTCTTGTGGCATGTTTTATCAGCTTAGAAAGTCACTCTTTGATAAGCCACAATTAAATATTATAGCAATTAATGCTTAGAAATTATTTTTCTGTTCCTTATCTCTGCAGTATTTCATGTTGGTGGTGTAAATAATGACTCAGAGTGGTTGGCTAGGCATTGTAGAAAATTTACTTTAATTTGATTTACCTTGGTAGAGACGAAGGATTAAAATGCCTGCAAACACAGCCATTTTTGTTGCTATCCAAAATGACCTGGTGAATCCATTAACCTCAACACTGGCAGATGGCAACGCTCCATGTGTCAGGCAGCATATTCTTTACTAAAATAATGACAAAATAGTTCAAACAGAACTAGTTTTCTGTGATTTTAGAGGCATGAATGGCTTCCCATCATCAAAGTTGTGCACAGTTTTACCTTTAGTTACTGTAGGATAGAGCACTTTACACCAAATTACTCTAAATGGCTTTGTCTACATCTTTACCATTTTATTGGCACAGAAATTTTGAAAAGGGCTGCCAGCATAAAGCCTGTGAAGAATTCAAAACTAGAAAAATGACATTCTTTCACATAAACCTGAACAAAAGATGCATTTTTTTGTTTTAAATTCTGGTAATTTTACAGAAACAAACCAATCCCAGCTGTTGTTTATTTGATTCTGCATATCTGGCAGTTCTGCTTGCCGATGTGATTATATTCCTGTGCGACGAGTTCTTTGCTTGGAGTTGGCCACTTGGGTGACAGAGGCAGTAGACTGTGGGAGCTCATTTGCATATTCTGATAGCAAAGCAGAGACACAGCTTAAGTGCAGCCTCCGCCATCCACCAGCTCTCATGTTTATTCAGTACATACACACACAAACAGCTCATGCTGTTGTACTCGCCATAGTAATAGCAGATCACTGCCCACGCAGCCCACATCTTCTTCCAGCTCCACACGGCTGCTGCATGAACAGAAAACCATGCAAAGGAGAACGTTCATGCAGTGGAGCCATCGGAATTTCATGTGTGGAGGCTTAAGATGGAGTTACAGTTAACTAAGTAATTATAATGAACTAATTTGTTTAGAGAACATTTTGTCCTCTAAATCTATAGTCTGCTAGTTGATGTTTCAGAATGATCAGTTAGCTTTCTCAACCGAGTGCTTTGAACAATTACATGTTAGTAGTAGTTAGAAAAGATGCAGTGGCAGTTCATCTGACGTGAAGGAAACACTAACCTAGTCTCTCCTGGTGGTGTGACTGAGAATAGCCTGGCAGAAATGAAACTGTAGTTTTTATTGATGCAATACAAGGTTTCAAATTCGAATCGTAACAATAGAAGTTTAATCAGCTCACATGAATGTGGTATTCATTATAAAAACTCGCCAACAGCTTGTAGGTAGCAGGCAAAAGCATGTTGGCGGATGCCTTAAGTCTGTGTCATGGTGCAGTCACAGCACTGCTGCCTCCACTCGCACAGGGAGCTTCACAGACACAAGAAAACAGCAAAAGATGAAAGCAGAAATGCGGATGATTTTGCTGTCAGTACGGAGTTATGGCTTCCCTCTCTCTTTCTGAAATATAGAGTAATCAAACCCAGAGGAAGAGGGGATGCGCAGGTCGAATGAATGTTGAGTGCAGGATGAAGGAGAAGAGGAGAAGGTTAAGGAAGAGCACAGAACATGCAGCCACAGCAGCTTGATTTATAATGAATGAGAGAGTCTAGTCCTGCAACTAGTCCCACGCCCCAATAAATTATCCCATCTATATCCAAATCTGTGCTTCTGCTCAATAGAATTTACCTCTCTATGCTCCTCCCATGAATGTGTTCTTTCTTAGCAACTGTTTCTAGTTTGGGCAAACTTTACAGACTGTCTAGCTGAATGAATTTAGAGGCACTACTAATAGGTTTCTGGTAAAAATGCTCTACAGTCGAGCTGCACGATTTAAACTCCTTTAACTTGCACCAATAATGAACTTGCACTTAAAGGCAAAAATAAATTATATCTGAAAGAAAAAAAAGAAAAAAAACCCAACAATTTTTCCTTATGCTGAGGGGAGGGGGATATTTACCCAAGTTCTCTTAAATCTGTGCCATAAATGCTGTGAAAGAGTACATTTGTGGACAGAATATGGATAAATTAGCCATAATGGCAGAATATGATGACTCTGGTGGAAATGGTGTTAAATAATGATAAATGCTTGATTTTGTTACCACAGTTCAAAAATTGTCCAGTATAATTGCCCAGTTTGTACTTTTAGAGTACAAACTCAGTCACTGGGTACATCTTCAGTACCTTTAGTTAGGAAACATAATTGTGACTAGGTTTATATTTAAAGTTGCTTTGACAACATATGCCCAACATATTTACTCCAGGCCATTTTTATTCTTCTGCTGAATAAAAATATAAAGAGCTAGTAATGTACAGCTTTTACTTTACCCTTTAAAAATGTATTTAAGGAACATAAGTGGTCTGTAGGGACATGTTGTACCATTATGTTTTTACATTCAGGGACTGGATTTTATCTGGACAGTGCACTTTGTTTACTGTATGGGTTTCCATCATCTCACACATGCAGTGAAATGCCTCTTATTTAACTTGGTTTATTTACTTTGTTTACTCCTTGCTCATTAAAACAGTCATAGCCGTTTGAGAGCATCTGAAGTGTGGATTCTAAATCTACAATCAGGGCTTCATTTATTTTCATAAATTTGAAAAGAAATAATATGATAGAAAGTTATTTAAATGTCTACAGTATGTCTTGTTTTGTGGGAAAACACATCCGTGACATTTTTGCCACCATTTTGTCGTTGTTCAACCTCTATACAAATGGAGAAACATTATTGCAAATAATGTCACAGAGTGTAAAAGGAATGCATATGTAATTATTAGTAACTTACCATGTAATGAATTGTGGTATTATGTACCTAAGTGTGTGTTAACTTAAGTGTGGGAGAAAAGTAACTCTGTTTGCATTTTGGATTCTGCTCTGGGCAGGAGCGTGCAGGGGCTGATCAAGGTGGTTGGGAGACTGCTGCAGATCCAAGCGAGTCAGAGAGATAAAAGAACATCCTTCACCTGTCCATACTCCATCAGGTAAGGACTGATACGACTGTCTTACTGTAAGCCAAAGAGCTGCAACTGTCTGACTCTGAACACCACTGGAAGACAATGAATACTTGGCTTTCTCATTACAGAGGGTCCTCAAATTGCATTCAAGTTCTGTGCGACACAGTTCCGTTCTTCCGACTGTGGTGTAACCTGAATTTTGGTGTTAGTCGAAAAACACCCAAAATCACTTACAGCCTAAGTAGATAATCACACTACTGTTTTATTTGTATTATTATTAGTGCTGGGCCGTTAACGGCGCGAGATTCTTATCGCGCGATAAAAAAATGTCACCGGTAACGCCCCCGGACAGAGGGAGCTGGGTCTATACTACGCAATCTATGATGAATTTCACTTTGATATTTCAGTGACTTGTCCGGTTCACGCAAGTTTTAAACCTGTCTAAGTCTTTCTGTCGCGGGGGAGGGGAATCTTTTTTATTTATTTTATTTGTATTATTGTTCTTATGTCTAGAATTTGGCACCTCTGCATCTCCGATTTGGACATGGTTCCAACCTCAGATCGTCCTTTGAAGTGATTTTTTATGCCTTTGTATAATTATTATTGAATAAAAAGAGATGTGAATCAAGGAGCTAGATACAAATCATTCTGGATTTTTAAGGTGTGAATGCTTCATTCTCTTGTAAGAAAAAGAAAGTACCCATTTTACTTGAAGAAAGCTGCATGTTGAGACAGAGCTGTCAACTCCTCCGTTATCAGTAGAGGTCATACGTCTTTATGAGTTATTGCCCATAAATTGTTCTTCCAATATGATCATCCCCTTGGGGATGGTTGTCTCATTAGTGGTGATAAATGTGTAATTTGGAGTCTTTTGCAGAAATCCGTCAATGCTAATGAGCCTTTAGAGTCTTACATTGATTTAATTTAGAGCCAGTGGCAGTTGTATGTACTTATCGCTTGCCGACCAGATAACCTGTGAAAACTCTTTCTTTAGCGTGTGGGGTTTTGGGGTCATCACACAGTCAGGAGGGTGGTATTACAGCTGGGGGAGGGGCTGTGTTTCCATCAGGCGGTTGAGGTTTTTACTTCAGCTGTTTATATTGTCAACTGATGCCTCTGAATTGGCCATAGACAAATAAAAATGAGCAAGCTCTAAGAATTGTCCATCTTTTCCGCTGCCTGGTGAGAGGATGAATGGCTTGAGAACCACAAGCTTGTCTTTGATTGGTGCTTGGCCAACAGGGACAGCTTCGGATTAATTGAGGGCCCTGCTGATGCCCAGTGTGTCCGTCTGCCTGATGCCACCTCAAACAATCTGTTGTAAGGTCACAAGGCCACTTGGATGCCATCTTGGGACAATACCCAGTCTACCTCTTTATGGTTTGTTAGTAAAATTTGTTTTGTTTAATTTTGTTTCCGGAAAATGGGTAAAGATAAAAGGGGCAAATATAAATGATAAATACTCTTA
Source organism: Clupeocharax schoutedeni (assembly GCA_037974565.1). Lineage (NCBI taxonomy): Eukaryota > Metazoa > Chordata > Actinopteri > Characiformes > Alestidae > Clupeocharax > Clupeocharax schoutedeni. Next base: position 10,797 of record JBBPDH010013603.1, read on the forward strand.
AAACAAAAGGTGCCATATAGGGTTATTTGTTTCTAATGCTTCAGAGCTCTTGTTCCTCATTTTTCATTTAATTAATCACACAAACACAAAAACACACACACACGTATACAAGCGTACATATGTGTATACCAAATAAATGTTAACACATTCTGTTCTAGAAGGAGCAAAATGGCTGAATAGATGTCACGGGGCACGCTGTTACGCTGTGCCCCGGAGCTACCTGGAAACACACTGCGACCAGACCAGGACTCCATGAACAGTGTAGACCTTTATTTTACAAAACCAAAACAGAGGCACGTGGGCCAAAACAAA
>JBBPDH010013612.1:0-11108 GCA_037974565.1 Clupeocharax schoutedeni
GTGCCTAGCGGCCTTGGGGATCGAACCCGGACTTTCTGGTCGCAGGGCGGATGCCTTAACCACTAGGCCATCCAACTACATTAGCATGCTGAAATATTTCTTTACCACCAGTGATATTACACAAAATCACTACATGAAATAATATAAGCAACTACAAAAGTCTGCAAACACAGTGTGCATTGTGAAATGGGCTATTAATTTGGCCACATGCTGCACGATGCACATATTCTTATTATTCCACCCTTTTATTCTGCAGAGGACATCTTGGACAAGGATACAACTCATCATTCATTTCATCACATTCCTCGAGAGACACTTAAATGGCTATTACATTAAAAAAGGCATAACATTTGTCTTTTAAATGCAAACTTAGATTTTTAAATGGGGTTTCTGAATGCTAGAGAACAGAGGAGCACTACACATCGCTGTGCTAAGATAAACAGTAAGACTAGTAATGCAAATAATTTAGGGTTGTGCACTTGTCAGCATGTTGGGAAAAATGAGTGCAACAGAATAGTTTGGAAAGACTTAACACAGCCAAAAATATTTTGGAATTAGGACTCCATTTATACCAGAAAACGGGGTTATTCACAGGACAGGCCTACTTTATCTGCGTACTCTCTCTTAGAAAAGAATGATAAATAGTGGGTTATGGGAGCAAGACCCTGACCGCTATTCACCTAATGTGCAGGAAACATAAAACATTCTCAACTGTCCCTTCAACAAAACTTCACGGTAATTGACACCACTTCCCCATTTTATCAGTGCTATTTCTTGGAGGCCCCCTCAGTGTATGGAGGAGTCTTTTCAGCTTGATTCATGCATGTTCGGGGGTTAAAGAGAAAGCTCAAGCCCCGGACCTCCTGGCAGCAACTCTTCATTTTCGTGTAACACACTGAGTAGGCAGCAGTGCGGATATTAATACCACATAAACCACGCTCTCCCCTCGACCACAAGAAAGGAGCTCAAAACGAGCCAACAGTTGGCTCAACGGCTTGGAAAATATTAGCCAGGACGTTCATCATTTCTATCAAAATATTCCTGGACTCCTGCAGCTAGACATGGTTCTTTATTGTCCATTTACATCAGACTGAAAAGCTATTAAACAACTCTAAACACAAAGAGAAACAACAGCGATGTAATTTCAACATACACTGTGTTTGGACAGATGCTCAATATAGCCATTCTCAAAATACATTAGAACAAGAAAAAAGGTGAGGAACACCGGAATATCTTTTAAAGTCAATCACATCAACATATCACAAACAGTTCTCTCATAAACACGTTTACAAGAATACCAGTCATTCTTATGAGCACTCATCAGTGTTGCTGACTGTGAAAACACACTCCGCCAGCTTCTACCCACCTCTTCCCAGGTCAACCTCTGTACAGCGGCGATCCGGGTTGCTGTGGATGCGACATTTGAAGACAGCACCAGGAGAGTGCACTGAGCTGCTGAAGGAAGAGTTCGCCCTGGGAGCCCCGACCAGAATCCTTAACACAACAAACATACAAAGTCATCAACATCAGGTCTAATGTACAATCTACTGCCCAATAGTACATGTGCATTAAATTATTTAATCTAATTCATTACAAGCCCTGGGACAATTTAATCTAAATGCATCACACACATTTTTGCTGTAAAAAATGTCATCATATGAGTGAAGGAATTATCAACATTATAGACTTTCAGCTAATATGCTGAAGGAAGAAATACTTCAGCAAGAACAATAATAGGACTAAGTCCATCTAGAAAGTGTAGTTTAAGACAATGTAAAGACAAGCACGGGTGTTCTGACGAATTAAGCTGTGTTTTATAGTTAGTTTAGCACTGATAATTATGAGAAATAGGAAACTTTTAAACAGTCGGGTTCTAACACTGGGAAATTATACCTTGAAGCAGGGTGTTCTGACGATTCACGTCTGGTCAAAAAATGCTACCGTATCGCAATTCAACAGCAGAGTCTATCGATTCACGCTACCCTGTGGAAAAATAGTCCCTTGAGGCTCATACAGCTGCCAGTGCCTCAAGGTAGCACATATTTAAGACCATGGCACTAAATCCCTTAAGCATGGACTTGCACAGAAGGGCACGGTAGCACATGGATGGGTAGCATGTTTTGACAGAAAACTGGACCGGATTAAAGCCATGTGGTGCGATTAGCCTTCATTTTTTAAATGCATTATTTTTTCTGTGATTAACTGATCGAAATGAACGTGTTGTGTGTGTGTGTTTATTACTTAACAATTACATACTTAGGTTTTCGTGGCAACATGAAAATAGCCACTTCAAAACAGGCTGTTCTTGCAGCTTAATCCTCACGTGTGTGTGTACACAAACATATTCCACATACATAATCACACCATACGCAAAGACTTAAAGCTATACCCTGCTAGTATAAAAAGGTAATATCTAAAAAATATTTAATTGTGTTGTAATAATTTTCTTACTACAAAACTATTGAAGATCATGCTTACTGTGTCCTTGTTAAACATTTCCCTTGACCTCTTTCATCAGTAGCTATGATGTGACGTGAGACAGAGACTTCACTCAGCAGCTCTGCCAGTGTTTCCAGATTCAAAGAAATGCAAGAAGGAGCTTTAATAGGCAGGAACACCTATGATATAAGAGCATGCCAACAGGAACACGAACCTGGGCCACTTTATGAAACAGAACCTGACTGACTTTTAAGAACGTAACCTGAGTGACGTTCTCCCGTTTAGTTTACAGTATCGATCGACTCACTGAGCCTCTCGTGTTATTCGTAGCAACGACTCTGGAGGACTTATACAAACCTTTTCACGGACAAAACATCTAGTGTGCAGTAGTTCTTCGCACAGTCTAAGTGAGAGAACTTTAAGCATCCCAGAGAAGGTGGAGTCTACTCACCAGCGCGTGTTATCGTGAAAATGCTCAAGAACGGAGTATCCAAAGAAAGAGTTATATGGTCCACGAAACACCACGGGATGTTCCAGGTCAATGTTGTACGAATAGGTCAACGCCAAGGACAAATACACGTAAAACACATCCAACATTCCTCTTTTCTGCGTGAACAGTTCGCACATCCTTCTGGAGACACAGAGACGCAACAAAAAACGAGAAAGAACTGATCGCGTCTCGGGCGCCTGGGAATGACCGCGAAACTACATTTACACCAAACCACTCTTAAAAGTCGGTTAAACGCATTCTTAAAAAACTCAAAGAACAAAAAACAAAGGCGACCACGAAGCATGAATCATATCATCTGCTGCTGAGAGTTTGTAAGTGTCCGCTGGAGGCTCTGGAAGTCGTTTGCATTTGCGCACGGGCGTCACATTTCATTCCAGGGAGAATCCCACTCACTGGGGCCGCCTGCCGGTAGAACACGGTACTGCATGCTTCTATCGTCCTCAGTCGGGGGTCCGTTTATGTATATATCCTCCTGAGACCCAGCCCATTAATTTATGTCCATTACAAAGGACATTTTGTTCACCTGTATCTTCCTTAAGTATTTGGAGAGATCCCAAGCCCTATAGTGTTCTGTGGAGGAGGTCCTGGCCTTTCCAGTGGTGGCATGCTGGGAAAAAGGACTGCAATGGCAAGACATATATGAGGGGCACCAAATGCAAGATATTCCTCTGCAGAACCAAAAAGAAAACCAGGACCATCACAGTTAAACTATCCAGATGTTCTATGACTTATAATTCACCGCTGACCTAAAATACAGGTTTTGTTGTCTAAGCGAGTAACAAGCAGCAGAAGAGTGATACAGAATTATAGTTTTTATCAAATTGAAAGCGTTTTTGGGGTAAGATCACGTTTTTCAGTTCTATTTTCACACGGAGATCGTCCTGTTGTCCTCTACAGTGGACATGCTGGGAATGAAAATGAAAAAAAAAAATAGAAAGTGTACACACAAAAAGAAAGTGTACTTTCTTTTTCTTTGGTTCTCAGGAGGGTATGCACATACATATATAATGTGGAACATTTTTTGTATTTTATATTCACACCCAATATACACTACAGAAGTCCAAAATACAAAAAAATATCACACATTAGGGCAACTCACCCTATATATATATGTATTTATATACAGCGATGGAAAAAAAGAGACACCACATCATTTTTTTAGTCGTTTTATACACTACTCACCTCACTGGATTCAATAATTGAAAACTATTACATATAAATAACTTGTTATAAATGTTAAATTACCCAATACGCAGCAATTAAAATAGTAATGTTAAGTGCATAGTTTGTGCATGTGTTGTGGGCTGTTTCATCCCATCATCAAATTGAATCAGGTGTGAAGCTGCTGGAATACAGGAAATAGAACAGCTGCTATATAAACACTACTGCACTTACTGCACGTTTATTATTTTTACACAGCTTGCGCTGCAATAGTTCATAAAAGAATAGTAAGCTGTGCATGTTGCGTGCACACAGACTACCACCGATTGTACAAAAACAGTGAACGAAAAAAAGAAAAAAGTGGTCTCTTTTTTCCATGGCTGTATAAACAAAGCCGTTCCGAGTGGTCTGATGTGAAACAGCAGTGGTCACCTGGCGTTCAAGGGGAAAAAATGCTGAACAGAACGGTCAGCAATACGCATCCTGATGCCTGATAGGAGATTTCTGAGAGTATTTATCCAATTTACTGCAAAAATGTGCATGCAGGGCCTCAAAATACACTTTCAGATGCCTTTCAGGGAACAACCTTACTCTAATAAAAATTCAGGGGCTATACTGAATAGCCACATGACTATGGTTACCACCACAGCAAAGAAATCGGAGTTGATAATTCTATTGCTCTCAGCAGCTGAATCAAACACATTTTGGATTATAGGTGGAGTTCCACCTTTATATTTGCAGGAAGGCAAGAATACACAATGCCAGGTATTTCTTTAACCAGTAATACATACATGACAGGTTCTATAGACTATCCAACACACATCATTCACAGACAAAAATCAAGCCTGACTTTACTGTAAATAAAACTTTATTAGCTGTTTTAAAATGTAATATAGTGTCACAATGTGCCCTATAGCACACAAGTGCTTTTCCTGTGATCATTTACAATATAATGCATATTCTTCAGTTCTCTTGAAAATACAGTATTAAGTTAAAAAAGCTGTAGTAAACAAAGTAAGTACCAAAAGCCAGCGTGTTTAACTGCTCCATATTAAGCACATGTGCAGAAAGGACATTTACTGGGTTGATTCATATCATGAGGAAGAAAAAGAACATAAAACAAACAAAAAAAAAAATCACATTTACAGCACAAAACAAATTCATACAAAATATAGATTAAAAAGCCTTTGACCAAATAAAAAAATCTAAATAATAAATTATAAACCTCTACATTTCTTACAGGATTTGAGCTAAAGATAGATCTGGCGTTTCATCTAACAATCTAATTTCTTATACCAGCAACTGTATCTTAACAAGGTCTCACACACACTCAAACCTCTCACAGTCAGTGACACTCTCGCTCACACACACAAAAAGGAAAAGGGTTTCTTTAGTCAAGTCAATAGCAGTCATAGCCCCTCTGAACCATCTTTCAGGAGCAGCAATAGCAGCAGAATCCGTGTTTCTCCAAATGGGTCCACCTCATCGGAGCCATGGCTGTAAAACACACACGCACACGCACACGGTAAATTTACACTGTGAATAATGTGAGCACATGTATGAACAATAAAAAACCTACAAAAGTTAGTGATCATCAATCAAGATACTAATAAATATTGTCATATTCCCCAAATCTAAATGCTTATTTCACAGCTGCCTAGCAAGACTACAGGGAATTCCATGATTTAGAAAATGCAGAAGAAAAATGTTAAAAATGAAGTTTACCATTACTCTGGTGTCCTCACGGTCCAGAACTTTCTGCGCCTGGTCTGGTGGAAACTTAAGCATGGAAGTTATGACTTTCGCCATAGTCTGTGAACAAATGACCAAAAGTAAAGTTGACTCTTATAGTCAAGTGTGAACACACAACAGCACACAGTGTGAAATTCTGTCTCTGCTTTTAACCCTTTCACCAAGTGAAGCAGCACGCAGGGAGCATTGTGTGGGGGATGGTACCTTGCTCAAGGGTACCTCAGTGGTGCAACTGGCAGTCACGGGATTTGAACCAACCGATAGCAGGGGATCGCCCTAACCAACAGGCTACTGATTTTTAATCATTACTGCGATACAACGATTTTGAAACACAGAGCGCTTTCTTGGCTTAGAGAAGGCTGTTGTGACACACAGCACAAGTGACAACATACCAGCACTTTATACTGATATTTCACTGCAAAAAACAAGTATGCAATAAATAATGACGTGCTTGTTTCTTAAGAACAGGAAAATGTTAAACAATAATGGTCTAAAGGAATTGACAGATCAGTGATCTAGGACAGTGGTTCCCAACCTTTTTTCCCTTGTAGGTTTTTCTTCTCATACTCATACACACAAACACATGTTTCTCAGACATTGGGGTTTTATTAATTTAATGTGTACAAATATAATTTTGGTAACCTCAGTGAAGACAAAATTGTGCGCACCCCCTGCGATCTCTAGCGCCCCCTAATGGGGGCCCAGACCCCAGGTTGGGAACCACTGATCTAGGACATGAATGAATGCAGAACACGATCTTCAGAAAAAAACTGTTCAAAGCCTATATATACGATGCCCTTCATAATAGTCTGGATCATATCGAAGGAAGGTAGGAGGACTGGATTATTAGGGAAGGAGAGGACTGAAAACATTAAATCACTGAGTAAAGGGTCCATGAGCCCTTGCATACTCCCTCAGACTCACTGTGAACAATTAAACCACGCAAAGTTAAAAAAAAAAAACTCATTATCTGCCACATGCTGTGTAATCAGCTCCAGACCCATCTGCCAGTGTGTACTTTCAAGCTTATAAATGTAACGCTAATCAGGACCAGTGCTACCGCTACGCTGCAGCTCTGGTAATAAAATGGCTGCATCATGTGACAAAAATGCCCCACCTGGTCGGCTGCCGGACATCCTCCCCCACAGTGAGGCCTAGTGTGACATCATAAGGCCACCAACTGTTTATTGTTAACCCAAGGTTTCCCCTCTGGCTTTAGGGTCCCGTCAACGTAGCTGTTAATTAGCTTGGACTAAATGGACAAGAGTCGTTATTTAGGCTCTTACTACATAGTGTGGTCTTTGTGTGGGGTTCTGACATGGTAGAAGACTTTTTTCCATTCTGGTTGCCAGCTCAAACATCCTTCCTTTTATAGTGCAGAGAATATAATCAACTTTGTGATTTCAAAACAGAAGAGTAGACGTGCAACTGTTGCTACACTGTTGCTGCTATACTGTACATAAGATTATAGTTCTTTGACAAGAAAAATAGAGAAAAAAAATAATGTAATGTAAGTAATGTAAAGAAAAGTAAAGTGATCCCGCAAACACACTGTGAACAATGTGAAATGTTTCTGAGCATTTAACCCATTAACCCATTCAGAGAATGGGTAAACAGTAAGCTCAGACATTTGCAGGGGTTACATTTCAGAAGCGCCCACCAATTGAGAAAAAACGCAAATTTGTGATGTGGTTTTTTAAAAAAAAGAAGTTTTTTTTTTAAAGCCTAAAATGGATATTTATAGTCTAAAATACCCCCAAATATGCTCCCAAACCTTTTAATTTCATTTTCAACTCTGCTTAATTGATTATCCTTAATAAAATGTAATGGTAAACCCATACATACTATACAGTGTACACTGAACTCCTGTCTCCAACAGTGCTATCTGCGTCTCTTCATGCTGTTATGTTCTTTAAAAATACAGTTCTTCTTTAAGAAGAACAAAGCAAAAAACACTAGAACACTCAGAGAAACACTCAAGACAGCTCCACATGGGAGACTGCTGGACGGCCTCTGCCAGAGATGTGTTAAAGGGCAGCAGCCAATTAGCAGCAAGGATAAATGAATAACGCTCTCGGATTGGCTAATTTCAAACCTCCCGCCTCTAAGTACAGGGGTATTCCACCATTGCAAGACAAGCTTTCTTTGTGTTTTCTCAACAGTACAAAAAATTTAATTTACATTTTAGATGGAAATAAAGCTAAATTTAATTTTATGTATTTAAAATTGAATTTTTCTTAACAATTTAGCACAAAATGCATCAACAAATAGATATTGGCATGGAAAATGCAAAAAATATGCTGAGGACATCTGCGGTTTTTGTGAACAATTAGGTTAGGTTCTAAGAAAAAAAATCCACAAATGACCGGAGCAACGAATTCTGCACCGTGAATTAGCGCGGGTTTACTCCATATTACATGTAGCAAATGATAAGAGCTAATGAACGTATTGGCCATAATTCCAATACCACCGCATATTCTAATATTCTTCAAAAATCTTTCCTTCGAAGGATCAAGAAAAAGATCCTACAGGATCCTGAATATAAACCAACTTTAAAACATACCTTTGTCTCTCGTCCCATCATATACTCAAACATGACCTTTCGCAGGTACTCAAACTCCGTGGCCTCAGAAAGGGAATCGGCATTGTGGTGTGAGGGTTCTGGAGGAAAACAAGATTCGGTCATTATCAGTAAAGCAAATCAACTAGTCCGGAATATGTAACACTTAGTACAGTGTTATTGGAAAACATCCGCTGGTAGTTAGAGATTAACAGGCAGCCTGTAAACTCCTCCAACAGCTCCCTCTCTGTCTCTGCCCTCGGGGTCCTGCTTCTACTACACACTGCTCTATCAGGGCCCTAATTACAACCAGAGCATGCAGTGGACAGTCTTACGAACATGAAAACCTCATTCTGCTTGGCCTACATTACCTCAATACCAGCAATTTAAATCGAGAGGACATTGGTCAGTATAGGAACAGATTGAAAAAGGGATCAGTGGGTGCTTTTGTTTAGATACAGGGGCTGGTGAATGCAATTTATAGACAGGATATACATAAATACTTAGAGGCTGTAGGGTTGCTCACAGCGCACAAAAGGTCTCTTTTCTCTCTTGCTTTCACACAAACACCTCTGCATAGCAATAATCAGTCGGTAAATCAGCAGGACGGCTAGGCGTGTCGGAGCCCCAGTCATGCTAGTTAGGCACACTGTTTTTGATAACATAAAAAAGTACATTGCTGCTGAAATACAAAGCAGTGTCAGTTTATTCGGGTGGGTACCATATGCACTGTTTCCCTTTTCCTGACAGAGGGGAGTGACACGAGACATTCTGACCGTAAATCAACTAGGGAACACGGAGTCCTTTAAATGGCCCATAATAAACTGGGTTATGTGTGGACAGATTTCACTACCACTGGTGGAAACAATGAATGTTATTCAAGGAGAGGACAAGTATATTAGATTTCTAAATCATAAAAATCAACAATGAAACAAAATTTACAGAAAGCAATGATGTGGAACACGTAATTGTTTTTTTTTTTTACTGCACACAGCCTCACTTTTCATTCTATAGCATTATCTATTCACAAAAGGGATTAAAAAAAGTGTTCCATACAGTCCCAACTAGAAAATGAATGGACAGAATAAATATTATTATTTATACACAACCTGCAGCAGGCAGACATTGCTTTTAGTTTTTCTGGAATATCAAATGAACAGCGAACAGGTAACCCTAGTGGCTCTCTGATGTGCCAAACACAACCTAAAGGGCAGGACAAGCCAGAAGAGCCTTTGATCAGGATGCATAGATAATGGAGGCAGTCATAAATAAGATGGCCCACCAAAGTGACCCGATGCCGGCTTGTCTGAATTACTGACACAGCAGGGGATGGCAAAAACCCAAGACACACACATCACTTTCACAGACCTTTCTATAACCAGAGAACACAGTATACACCATTACATCTTTAGAGAAGCCATTAGCGCATTCTTAAAAGTGTTAAAAGAAGAAAAAACAATTTATACAAACTATGATATAAGAAATAACCCACCAGGTATGTACCACACATTGTCAACCACAACACTTTCACAACAGGGTCAAACATTCATTTCTACAGTGCTTCCTTGCTAACCCTGTAATTCATTATTTGCAAAGTGACAAGTTTATTTAAATGTAGGTAAGGAGTCATTTTAAGTGTCAAGGATATCACTTCAAGATGATGGGTAGAGGTTAATTAATTACGCCTGTGTTTCGCAAAATATTTTTTCTATAATGCCAAATAAAAAATTCTGCATATATGTTACATGCTTGCCATATTCTATACGTATATACAATAAGTATTCGGAAAATGTTGTTTTTGTTATTTTATTTTCAGTCCATTCACAGTTGGATGTAAAGAACCCAGAAATCCATAGAAACCTATTTATTTTATTTGATCAACCTATAATGTGCTTTTATGTACAAAAACGGTCACATTAAATCTTTCTGGACCATTTAAAACCACTCTATATCCATTGGAAAGACTGTTTCAGCCTGTTTATGCTTATTTGTGATAGAGTCGGGCTTATGGCTGTAGGAAGAATCAGAAAAAAAAAAAAGAAAGTGTACTATGCAGTTTATATACATTTGTTTATGCTTAGGAATATACACATTTTGTTTAAGAACAAAGAGTAATGCGGATAATAGGATTTATTCAATTTCATTGTATTAAATACAAAAACAGAGCATCAATGCTTGTTTCATGTTACGTATGTATTACAAAAGGATCTTAAAATGTGTTATAATAACACTGATTTAACTATAAATCATAACACAGGTCAACAGTTTCTTCGTACTCATCAGAAACCACAACACATTTTTTCCACCACATAGTTTTTCATGCTGATTTCAGACCAACTTTTTTTTTTGTTATGAGTAATATTAGATCTGCAAAAGACTTGCATGCGGTTTTTATTAAAGTGCAGCACCAATCAAGAACTATTTCAATATTTTCACTGTGACAGACCACACTGTGGCATAGATATAATGATCAGTGTCAGTCAGACACCACTGTTTCTTCAAAAATGCTCAGCATATGATCATTATACCAACTATCGTGCAGTATAGAACTACTATAAACTAAACACAGATCTGAAATCAGCATGAAAAACACCATAGAACCCACAAACATACGTCTGATGATTTTGACCTCACCCACACAATATACATATCAATATATACATATATATATATATATATATACAC
>JBBPDH010013630.1:0-11108 GCA_037974565.1 Clupeocharax schoutedeni
ATAGAAACAAGCTATTAACTGGAGCCTAGACACACTCATAATGAGTAGACATATTAATGCATTAACTATTAATACATGAGCCCAACACTTTCTGTATTACATCTTTATTTGCAGCAGTAGTATTGCATCGGGAATGTCAATACAGTTATTGTTAACACAGGATTACTACTGAGCAACCTTCCAGGATGGACTTCAGAACAAACAAGCTTTAGTGAATGAAGACAAAGAATGAACTCAGGAGCTCCAAACAAAACAAGTCCTTCACAACACAGGTGCAGGTTCCAGAACACAGAAGTCCGTCCAGTCCAAGTAAGACTAAGGCTTGAGGGGGGAGCCCACTCAGCAGCTTTTTGTGTCGTCCTAGATCATTTGTAGCCCACCCGCAATGGTGGCCAGTAAGGTTGGTCCACTTCTCCCTATCCCATTTTAGGTAAAAGCCTTGACTATCACCGTCTACCGTACATGCCACAGGGAAGCCTTAACCTAGCAGAGATTCCCTCCGGACTCAAGTTCGCATTCCAACTGCCACTTGAAGCCACGTTTCCTTCATCCCACACAAGCTGTAATGAAAACTCACACAGACACAGCTAGGACAGGTGAAGTCAAAAAGCAGCGTTACAAAGCCCCTAAAACAAGGCCGATGGTGACTGAGGCGAGGACAAGAAGCTGAAAAGATATATGAGCTAGTAAAAGCTTCTAAACTATGTGTTAAGAATGGTAAATTGAGTGCTATTGGAAGCCTAGGTCACTTGACTCGTCTTTCATTTGGCCTCAACTTGTGCATAGTTTTTTTTTCCGCCAGCAGAGGCCACTGTTCACCAATCCACGCGAGGAAATTCACTTTCAGCGAAATGTATTAAGATTTTTCAACAAGAGTAAAATTCAGAAACAAGTGCGTTCGCTCTCAGTAGGGTTGTATTTACAAAACAAAATTTGACCTATTTCACAGTTTCTCTTTCTTTTCATATATTTTTGTGTTTATTTATGCTCGGAGGCTTGTCTTCATGCGGTGCCTGTTTCAACCACAAGATGGTGCTGTCTCATTAGTTATAACGGTGCTGTCTCATATCCTCCTGAGACCCAGCTCATTCATTTATGTCCATTATAGTGGGCATTTTGTTCACCTGTATCAGCCTTAAGTATTTGGAGAGACCCCATCAAACCCTATAGTGTTCTGTAGAGGAGATCCTGGGCTTTCCAGTGATGGTCCTGTGAGGGGTTTGCATGCTGGGAACAAGGACTGCAATGGCAAGACATACATGAGAAGCACCAAATGCAAGATGTTCCTCTTCTTAACCATTAATTAAAACCAGGACTATCACAGCTAAACTATCCAAAGGATGTTCTAGGACTTATAATTCACTGTTAAACTAAAATACATGTTTTGTTGTCTTTGCAAGCAATAAATAACAGAAGAGCAACACCGAATTTTATTGTTTTGATTAGATTGAATGTGTTCTTGGGTTAATATCACTTTTTCTAAATTTAGTTCTATTTTCACATGGAATTTGTCCTGTTGTCCTCTACAGTTGACATGCTGGAAAATGTAAATTGTGAGGCCCAAATAGACAGGAAATCACAAAGAAACTGTAAGACACTTTTTTTCTTATTGTATTTACAAATACAGTAACAAGTTATTGTTACTAAGCCTTCATGGGTCTCTTGGGCACATTTCCCCGTGACATTATTCCCTTTGTCTGAATCTCAGACTGACCTTTAAGTAACCAAAAGTTAATTGCAGAAGGCTGTCAGCTAATTAAACAAATAACAAGAAATATAAATGGTGTAAAATGTGGTGTAATAAGTGGACTGTAATAGGTGTGGTGCCCAGCAGTCCTATCTGTGAACTCCAGATGGGGTTGGCAGTGTCAGGAAACCGTCAGTGTGGGTGTGTGCATGTGTGCCTGCCTGTGTATACTTTTGTGTGCAAAGCAGGATGTGGCAATGAGTTTAGTAGAAGTGCTAAACAACAATAGCACAGTTCTTTCGTCTATCAGTACAAAGGAAGTGAAAGTGTGTTTCTGTATTAAATTAATCAGATTAATCATTTTAACGAAAATTCGGAGGCTGTGTTTTTCTATGTTGCTGCTGAAGGCCTACAGTTTCCGCTCTGTTCTGTTTCAGGCATATTACTCCCCAAACTACTTAGAATAAGTGCACATTAGGAGATGTTCTGAATTTAACACAATTAACACTGTCTCTCTCTCCCCCACTGTGCTTCGTTCTCTCTCTGTCTCTGTCTCTCTCTCTCTCTCCCACTGTCCTTCGTTCTCTCTCTGTCTCAGTCTCTCTCTCCCCCCACTGTCCTTCATTCTCTGTCTCTCTCTCTCTCCCACTGTCCTTCGTTCTCTCTCTCTCTCACTCTCACTTTCTCTGTCTCTAGGTCTCTCTCTCTCCTACTGTCCTTCACTCTCTCTCTCTCTCTCATCTTTCTCTTATTTCTCACCAAACATCGAATTGTTTGACATTTCTACATCCTGGTCACCTCTGGTATAATGTATTGATTCCTTAGTATAACAAGTCATCTCATGCTGTCTACTCGTCTACTAAAAAGCCTTTGATCTTGAGTGATAAGTCATTTGCTCTCATTCTAGTTGCTTTACAATGATACGTTTCCACACACATTGTTTGTGTGTGTGTGTGTTTAGGGGGGGTTGTGTGTGTGTGTGTGTGTGTGTGTGTGTGTGTGTGTGTTTGTGTGTGTGTTATTCATAGCTGAAGATGCCCATGATCACCCCACACTTTTACCCACGCCACTGTCGCCATGGTGCGATCTAGACTGCTGCCATGACAACAGTATCATGTAAAACTCACATGCCCTGCTGATTCTATCTATCTACCCAGTGTGGCCCCCATAAACTGATAGGGAGACCATTAGCAACTGTTCTCTCTGGTAAAGTGCTTTCCTTCTCAGTATTGCAGTGGTCTTATTAGCATTCGTGATGTAAAGCGTGTTTCTTAAGGTGTAACATAACTGTGCGCTGGCACAGAATTACTTTTCATAATCCGTTTGAAAGGGCCACCTTTCTCTGTGGTCTCTCTCTCTAGATTCAATGTTGCTTGACCTCTCAGGCAAAGCACACAGGGGAACACGAGGGTGCTAGATAAATTGGTATAGCTAAAGAGTCATGACTGTTCACACATTGATTCCACTTCTGTTGTTCTGCTTGTCAAATTAGTATTATCATGTGGAAAAATGTCGATCCTCTCATGTAGACAGTGTATATATATATATATATATACATGCACACTGATTAGTTCATCTAAATTAGTATTAGTAAACAATTTTTTCTGTAAAAATATTTTAAAATGTGAATTAATTTTGGCATTTGAGTGAATGAATAATAAATATTACAGACTTTCAACATCTCTTATTTGTATATGGATATTATATTGTATTTTAAAAATATAGGTTATAAGCAGTCTATCGATTCATTCTTGTGTCAGAATAATTCTAACAAGTTGGGCTTTCAGCTACTGCGAGCTTCTCAAAATGTGAACCCACGTGCTGTTGTATCCAAGGGCAACTATTAGGCTGGTTGAACTGGAGTGCCTGCAGGCTGGTGATGCATTGATAATACTGTATATCATTCAGCAGTTTAGGCTTTTTTATATATATATAAAACACAGGTCCTAAATGTGGTTGTCATTAACAAATGGTAGACAGATAAAAACATAAAAAACGCTACTCAGTCACTGGAAAGTCTACTATTTATATAATTAGGAGAAGCTGATAACACACTATATATTCTTTTCTTTTTTTAATTTACAGACTTTCTGACTTATAAATCACTATTAGTCCCATAATCCAATGCTGGTAATGTGTACATATTACAATGTCCTTCAGTGTGTGTGCGTGTTGTGTGGTTGTGTGCTTCATTTTAAGCATATTCATACATACACAGATTCATATATGCACAAAGATTATGAACACTTGAGATTTGAAACTTTATGTCTTTATTTTATTTTTGAAACAATAGATAGTATTCATACAAATGTCAAAACATACCATTCAACTTCCCTGTTCATACAGTCAACGATTAAAGGTTATAAGCAAGTCAGTCTAAAAAGTGCAGTAATAAACATGGCCTGTTTAGCAAACTACAAGATAGATGGAAAGAAGTACACTTGTAGAAAGTAAATAAGTGTTCAGTGGCGATTTGAGGGACCATAATTTGGCGAACACCACCATTTTTACCTGCAGCAAAAGCATACGCATGCTTGACTGTTTCTCAAGGGCAGTTCCACCCTTCAGTCCCCTATCAGTCTCCACTTGCAATGCATAAGCATGATTAGATATGCTACCATACATCCACCACACAGCTTGATGTTCTGTGGTCTGTTACCTCTTTCTGTCCGTCTCTGTGTCTGTCTCTGTCTCTCTTTCTCTCTCTTACACACACAGCATCAGAGAAAAGGCAGATGGCTCATTACAATAAATAGGACAGTGAGAGAGAGTGCGAGGGGCCATACTAGCCCACCATAAGGAGCAATGCCACCCCCAAAATCTATGGTAGCAGGAGGCCGTTGCTAGGAGAAGAAGAAAACAGCCCTATGGCCACACAAAGACAACTCCCCTCCCTTGCACTGATGGCCACTGCGCTCAGTTTGACTAAGCCCTCGCTGCTGGGCTTGAGGCCTCTACCGGCCGCTGCAGCTCAGAGGGGACAGATGGCCAGCGGGCCGCACGGTCCTCGCAGCTGGGTGTGGTGTGATCCAGCACGGCAGGAGTTGGCACGGGATAGTCCACACCTTTTCCTGCCCCGCCAGGGAAGAGAGAGCATAAGTAAAGAAGGCTGTCTCACCTGGGCTTCATGCGCTAAGAATAGAACAGCACTTGCTGACTTGGGTTCACCATCCGATCAGCAGCACAAATGCACTTGTGTAACTGTCACATGCACTGGCTGCGTTTTGGCACCTCGTTTGGTCACGGCTTTTGTAACAGCTTGAATCTCTGCATATGTTAGAACTGTAGTGATAATACTACTACTACTACTACTGCTACTAATAATAATTATAATAATAATAATAATAATAATAATAATAATGACATCTAAAATAAATACTGCTGCTGTTATTGTCACTACAGTTGTTTTTGTGGAATTATTTAACACCATTCCACTATCACACTATAACAGTACAGCATCCCCTGTTTATTATGGTAATGTTCTTATCCAGAACTGTCCCAGGAGACTTTAAATCAGACGGGTAGAAGGACAGAAATCCGTTGCTGCATCACACTCCCCTCAGAGATCCAAGCCACACACATGCTGTCTCTGAGGAGCTATAATTTAGGGAGTGAATTAGGATAGAATGGAAATGACACTTTATCCCATGTGTACCTGGGGTGTATCGCAAAGCAGGATTTCTCCATTTATCCAGATAATTTAAGAGGAGGAGCCTGTGCAATAGTAAAAGAGTTAAGGGGCAATCCAGTGGGACAATTCTTACATTTTGGGAAAGTTTTTGGCTAATTGAGAAATTCGAGTTTGTGAAATATCCCCCTGATGGATCAGACAGAATGCTGAAAATACTTCAAACAAAGACTACCCGTCTTTTAATGCCTGTATTTTCCCCATTTAGCAAGAACTGTGGAAACTAGAAATAGGCATTTATCAGTAAATCAGTTAAGGCAGGCAAAAGTAGAGCATTGAACAAAATGAGAGTTTAATGTGCTTAAGATGGGTAGGAGGGGGAATGGGTGAATGGAAGCAATAAGAAAAATAAGCTCCCAGAGACATAGAGGAAGGATATACATTACTGACAATAACAAAGACAAAAACAAAAGAAAAAATAAAAGAGCCAGGAGTTTATGTGTGTGTTTGCACAGAGAGTAAAAGAAAGGTAGCCCCATTTCGCCGCCAAACCACCTCCCCATGGCTTGTTGTTGCATAGAAACACAGGGTCCAGTCTGCCTGGCAGACACACACGTCTCGCTTCATTAGCCACGGCTCAGTGAGGCGGTGAGAGAGGCAGTACGCGTTGTTCATACACACTCTCATCTCAACTCCCCTTATATAGAGCCTACTTAGGCAAGGGTCACTCTCTTGCAAGGCAAACACACACACACACCCACACACACAGACTGCACATCTGCCTGCTCACTATGTTACGATCTTTCCAGACATATATTGGGCACTTGTACTGTCATTTTCATGGTAATTTGAATTCAGAACTTACCATTTACTCCCCAGTAAAAAAAAAACAGTTAATTGATTTTTTTTGCGATGCCATTAAGACCATATGTATAATCGCAGATTAGCTCCTTCTATCCTCAACGAGTTTAAAAAGCATGTTTCAATCCAGACAGGTTTATGAAAGAGGACGATGACCTAATGTAGCAGATGTTCATAAAATAACAATTTCTCTACACTTAAAAACCATCTGAAAGTCTGAAAACACGCTTGTATTCGTAGCCAATGAAAAGGTGTTTCAGCTCTTTTCTTTGTCCTCAATTATAAGTGTCCTGAGTTGTTTTTCTGACAACAGAAACATGCCTTAAACCACATCCTATAGAAGTAGCAGAAAGATAGTGGATAAATATACTATTAATGCTACTTTAGTGACTACTGAAACAGAGGACAAACTCCACCATCGACTGTGCTTGCATATGCAAACCCATTCAAATACACTGTCCTGTGTTCCTGAACCTGCATTTATAAAAAAAAAAAGAACTGCCATGAAAAAAGAATAAGACACAAAGCAGTACATGCAGTACAGCAGTACATAACCTACACTCATAAGTCACACATGGCCATGTTTTGGCTATAATTTGCCTTCCCAGAACAACAGCGTTTGCTATTGCATGTGCTGTGGCCCACGCCGGAGCCAGTCGTGCCAGATGCCCGTCTCAGACACATCGTGATTGTCTCACTAAACAACAGAGCATTTATGCCTAAGGGTGGAGGCAGGAGGGGAGAGGGAATCGGGAAAAAGTGTGACTGTACTGCTAGTGTGCTGTGATTTGAAATAGTCCAACCAAGCACTGCCTATCATAATGATACACACCACACGCCTATAGGTTTTCCAGCAAGGCCCTATAACCTACCACTGCTTTAGGAAATTGCCTTTATTCCCTTAGTTCATAGCCTGTATTTAAACCCTTCTATTTTTTCACTTAATTGACTCCAAAAGGGTTTCACTGGCTGGCACAAGGTGTTTGTCACTTAAGAAAAAACAGCATTTACAGGGATACTAAAATGACTCAGGATCAGTGAGTAATTTGAAATCTGAAATCTTAAAATATTTTTCAAACCGTATTCTAAAAACATAACATTATTTTCATTATTTATTAGCATTATTTTGATTATTGATTCCCTTTAAAGTCATTTTTTATTAATGTTTAAAATGTTTATGGTCCCAAAACATTTTCAAATTCACCTGCTACACTGTCAAACAAGAAAAGGACAACTCGGTAATTAGACTAGTGTGTACAAACACATCCTGAATAAAATGCCAATGAAAAATGTATTTCTGTAATTCCGGAGCTTCTGTTTGTTTTGCTTAAGTGTCTTCTTCAGCATTCACCGGCTCCTTTCTAGAGTATTAGCTTCCACAGAAAGAGTCAATCGCTTTATTTAATCAATCATATAGAGCTCTCATAACAGCTGCGGCAGCACACTGTTGTACACAGAACTTAATCTGTGTAAATAGTTTGAATCAGTATGCAACTGTTGGCTTATTGCTAGGCAGCTCTCTTCAAGCTCGCAGAGTGTTTTATTGCATCTTTGTTTGAAAATGGCTTTTTCAACCACCAGATAACATAGACAAGCAGGACCTATTGACATTTTTCATAAAAGGCCTGCTCTCACAAAGGCCTGTCATACTTGGGGTTTCTGTAAGCAAACACACTCCAATGAGACAATGTTTCAAAGGCGTTCCCTGCAGAGATCCATCCACACCACACTGTTGACATCGGCAGCTAAATCAGACACACTGTTTGGGCAACATTTCTGTAGCACAATAATAAATATAATTAAAAAAAAAATTTTTTTTTTAGCCATTATTGAGTTTCTGCTATAGTATGTGCAGAAACAAGAGATGGGGACTCCAGACTGAGACTCGGACTCGAATCATACAAACATGTGACTTGACTTTAGACTTGGGTGCTGTGACTCGTGAGTCATAACTGATAAACAAATTTCATTTAATGGAATTATTTATTTATATCTCACACTCTTTCCAACGACCCGAAAACCGTTCCCTTCTGCCCGGTGTCCCATTACTTTTGTCCTCAGTGAATGGTTTTCAGGGGTCGTTGAAAAGGGGTCACCGAGCCCTATCTGACTGTGGAGCTTCACATTTAGAGTGCAAGATATATTTTTCATATTTAACATTTAGATTTAAGGCAAATCCTTCATGTTGGTGAGGGCAGACCAATTGTAATCGCGGAGTGTGGCCAATTAGCATGTTTCAAAAATCCCACATTTAGAGTCACCATTTGTATTCATTGCCACTCAAAGACTTGAGACTTGACTTGGATTCGAGCACAAAGACTTGAGACTTGACTTGGACTTGGTCAAAATGACTTGTGAACATCTCTGGCAGAAATTCAATAGCTCCTTTCAGTGCTCCCACCTCACCCCTTAAGCACATGCACTGGCTATGCTGGAATGCTTCAGTATTTGTTCTCACTGAGTTGTAATTGGTTGTCATAAAAAACTGATGAAGACTGCTAGTGGCACCTCTGAGGTTCTCTTGGGCAAAGTACCATCCCTACACGCTGCTCCCCGGCGCTGTGTTCCTGACAGCCTGCGGCTTCACTTGGTAAATGGGTTAAATGCAGAGGAAGAAATTGGTGCAGTTCACCCTGTGAGCTGTGGTGTGTCCTTGTGTGACAGAATGGTCACTTTACATTTTAAAGATGAGGGCTCTGAATTTCTGAGCCAGCTGCATAATGTGTGTTTTGCAAAATAATTGCCTGTCTAGCAGATAAAGTTGGTACGACACTTTATTCACTACATGCACTTTTAGCTCGGTCCTGTGTGGCATTAATTATATTAGCATATTACTGTAATTACATTCACTGTCATTTCTGCTAGGTTATATTATTTTCTTCATTATAATTGCACACTAAACTAAAATTAAGAAATTGAGAGACATTCTATTGTTGACAGAATAAGCCATTATAAGTAGCTGTTTATGCTGCAGTTTAAATAATCTGTTTTTTTAAAGAATTAACCAGACTGTAACTGGTCTTATCATAACTTACTAGTGGTTAGCTATGTGCTGTGGTTTTTCCTGATAGGTTGAATGCTGAGCTGTCCACTTTATATTTTTTTCCCCCCGGTTTCTGTAAAGCTGCATTGAGAACCTGAGTTGTAAAAAGCGATACATAAATAAAATGGACCAGATTGTGAGACTAAATTTTAATTCAATTTGTTTATTTTTGAATTAATTTTGTACTATTCCTGCTTCTTTATGTTTCTTAATAATAAATCTTTCATTGTTTTTCCAGAATTTGCAGTGACAAATTTTATAATTCTATAATGCAGTTTGTGCAAATTAAAAATTGCTAGTGATTACAATGGAAGTCTAAGAGTGCAGCGATTCCTTTACACTTGTTCAGTGCTGAACATTAATAACACTATTCTACAGGTACAATACATAGTGCTGCACACAGCACATATTACTGTCTTGTCTCACTAGGTATCAAAACAACAGATGGTCAAAAGGAGTGTTTCAGTGTAGCAGTACTTGCCCTTGGGCGAATGCAAGTTGTTCTTGTTTACCCAGTCTGACTGCTTTGACATCTTTATCTATGAAAATACTCCTAAACTGTCAGGAATTGTTTTTCCCTTTGAACCTTTTCCATTATGTGCAGACTATATCTGTACATACAAATGCCACAAGCATATGTGGCACTGGACAAAAATAATAGTGAAACCTATGAAACCTATGAATATAAGCTGTCTAACTTTGTCTCTGCAAACTAGCTTAGTCTTTTTTCAGGATAGGGTTGTCATGGTTGCCCTTCTCCAGACACAGGGAGCAGGTGCATTTTCAGACTTTCTTTCTCGTGCTTTTATTTCTTTGACTATAACAAAACAAAAAGACATGAGGGCCAGAACCCAGAACATAAACAAAAGTAGAACAGAGAACATCCACACAAAGAACTCTAAGCATGACGGCTGACCGGCAAAGAAGCCAGAAACACAAACCCCTTAAATAAATTAAACTCAAAGCCCCATTATCCAATAACAGAACACAAACTAAACGCAGTTGAACTTACTAATAACAACTCATTACCCTTCATAATAAAAGTTCCAAGCTAAAACCCCAAAACAAAAACAGGAAAAGGACAGCCACTGCTGGCTGTTAGTCCTCACAGTCCCCAGCCCTGACAAGGATAGTTACTACTCAGGATTGTTTACATTTATGGCATTTATTAGTCTATTTGTGTTTGTGTTTAAGATAAAGGGATTCAGCATATGGGTCCTGCTTTAATGTAATATACAGGACTGCAAGCACGAGTTTGCAGGCTTGAAAACTGTAACCTCTTTTTGTCATTCTTCCCTGTTCTTGTTGTATTTGACTCTCTGTATATTTGTTACATGTCTGTTTATTAAAAAAAAAATTCTTCTCCACCATACCTACTGTAAAGCGACCTTGAGCTCTGGAAAGGCACTATATAAATAAAAAATAATATTATTATTATTATTATTATTAAATAGCTTTCTTAATTCAAACCGTTTGAATTAATTAAAAATGGTGGAAGTCACCGTTTGTGGATAACAGCAAAGCAATGAAATTAAGTGTGTGTGTGTGTGTGTGTGTCTGTGTGTGTCTGTGTGTGTGTGTCTGTGTGTGTGTCTGTGTGTGTGTCTGTGTGTGTGTCTGTGTGTGTGAGAAAAGAGGGGTAGCAGGGGGTAGTATTCTGTCATTTGAGTGAGCTGAAAATGGACCGGGTATGTCGAGATAAAGTAACACATAGCACTTCACTTCAAGGGCCCATATCTTGTAATTGTGTAGGTCTTTATAGGTCGTATTTGTCCTACATTTTAAGAGATAGAGCAAAATAAGCCTACTTAGTATTCTTTAGACAATATTATACAGCAATAATGTGTATAACAGCTAAACAATGATAAATATGACTGAAATAGGCAAAT
>JBBPDH010013675.1:0-11107 GCA_037974565.1 Clupeocharax schoutedeni
TGATAAGAATCTCGCGCGTTAACGCCGTTAACGGCCCAGCACTACTTTATTTACAAGAGGCAAAACAAAACAAGGCACGTGGGCCAAACATGAGAAAGTAGAATACTTAACTAGGAGGGCTTGGAATAGGGATCAGACAGACACACAAGAGAGGGACCGCACATAAGGGTCAGTGAGGCGAATTGCTACCATGTCTGACAAGACATGG
Source organism: Clupeocharax schoutedeni (assembly GCA_037974565.1). Classification (NCBI taxonomy): domain Eukaryota; kingdom Metazoa; phylum Chordata; class Actinopteri; order Characiformes; family Alestidae; genus Clupeocharax; species Clupeocharax schoutedeni. The sequence continues at coordinate 209 of JBBPDH010013675.1, forward strand.
AGCACACATTAAATACACGACAGACAGAGAACTAAACCAATCAGAGACAGGTGAACATTAACAAGGGATACACATCAGGTGACAAGAACATGAACGCACAACAGGTGGCATGATAATAGACAGAACATCAGGGAACAGGGGGGACCCCTAGTGGGTCTACATGGGAACGCGGGTACCTAAGACCCAGGTCTAACCAGAACCGTGAACCAAGACTAAGGCCTGGGCCTAACCAGGAAAAGGGGCTAGGGCTGAAACATGAAGACCGGTACTAATACAGAGACATGACACCATACAGAAAACAGGGACATAGGACTAAACTAAGACAGGGTAAACACAGAACCTGAACAGAAACCTGGACACAACTAGAACAGGACTGACACACAAACTGAACAGGTGCACATGATGACAGGACAGGACCAGGGAGTACACGCGCACACCACACAGGGGCTTGGGACAGAAACCGGAAGGACGGGCAGGAATAGACTGAGGAGGAACATGGGGCTGGGACCTTCAGGGAAGACAGGGACAGACAGGGCAGGGTCACAGAGCAGGCACACAGGACAAACAGGAAATACACACACAGGACATACCTACCTAACACAAGATCAGACAGGGGCAGAGACACAAGCTAAGCTACACACATAAGACTGGGCAGGGGTGAAGGCAAGGCAGGGACATTACAGAGAATCAGACTTGGCCTAAGGTTCTCACTTAAACATGGCAAGAGACATATAGGATGACCAGTACAGGGTAACAGGGGACACACACACAACAGAACAGGGGGGGAACACAGACTCCTAGGATAACTAAACATCATAAGACAAACTACAACTCAAACAACCTCAGCACAATGCTGGAACAGGGAAACCAAGGATGAAACCAAATACTAACAAACCTCTGAATTAGGAAACAGAAAACATGACCAAAAACATGAACAGAAAAACCCAAGTTATAAGAAAAACAGAAAACACGGCATTAACCAGTCCAGACCGTGACACAGCATTCAGCATTTCTCTTATTCTGATGTTTTGTTATTTCCATTAAAACGATGCTTCAAAGAACAATATTTTTATTTGGAAATTATGAGAAATATTGTCAGCAGTTCTTAAAGACTAAGGCAAATCTGTTTAGTTCAATACTTCAATACACCTATTAAAGATAAAACCTGAGAAACTGAATTTTTTTGCCGTGGGCTCCTATTTTTATATTATATATATTTATATGACCTTGCATTAAGAAGGCAAAAAAGAGACTCAAGGCTATAAGAGTGTTATCAGACAAGATTTACTTACAAAACAAAACCCAAAAACAAACAGATATGACATTAAATCACAACGTAGAGGCAGTGGCAGAAGGTGGTGGTCTGGCTGTTTGGTCTGTGCTCTCGCCATCTGGGCCCAGCATGTTTGAGTGGCCCAGCGCAGCTCGAATGAAATCGAGAGTGGAGCTTGGAGTCCGAAGTGAGACGAGAAATGTGCGTTGACAAACTTAATCAGCTCCGCCAACCACAAAGAGTTCACATCATGTTTCAAATACAGTGTCGGTTTATCACTGGCAGCTTCTGCGGAGAGGGACCTTCACATCACCCCGGCACTACAGTAACGCACTTTCTACACAAAGACACGAGTGGCATAATACAGGCAGTTCAACAGGCTTTACACACACACACACACACACATGCACACACACACGCACACACACACACACACACACACACACACAAACACTCCTAACTACAGAAATAAGGCAGAATGGAAAGGGGGCCACTGCTGAAGAGGCAGCTGAGAGAAGGGCTAAGAGAGTGGCGTGCATGCACATGCGCACACACACACACACACACGCACACACGCACACACACACACACGCACACATGCACACACACATACATGAATACTAGTTGTATCCTCAACCCTTTTGAAAAGAAAAAAGTCTCAAGAGAAGCAAGCGGTCTTTTTTGTCCATAGCCTTTCCAAAAGGGTCAAATAGGGAATACCCAACATTTTCACACACTTTTCCAATTGCTTAAAGGGGAATTCCACTAATATTTCAACATCTATGCATAATTTAGATGTAAACAATTCATTCAGAGTGGCTTTGTTGTGAAACTGTGCTTTTGTGTCTATGTGTCAGGTGTTGTCATTTAAGTCAGCGGTCCCCAACCTTTATTTGGTCACGGACCGGTTTAATAGCAGAAACTATAATCACGGCCCGGCCTTTAAGGTGCGGCAGATAAATAAACATATACATATTTATACACATAAATGATACGTATAAAAATGGGGGTATTTTAAAAATATAATAATGGGGGATCTTTAAAATATAATAATAAAAGTAAATCCAGTGTGTACTCACAGCTTTTTCAGCATTAACAGCATTTTCAGACAGACTCAGTATATCCGGTCATTTTTCAAAATAAAAGATAGTTTAGACTCTGATAGTAAATAAAACGGAAATATTTTTCTGTGCATCCCGCGGGCCGGTACCACATGACCCGCGGCCCGGGGGTTGGGGGTCACTGATTTAAGTGATGTGGGTGTTCCAGTGAGTTTTGTATTTAAGTTCTATGAGTTCGTGTGTCAAAGGTTAGTCTACCCTCACGATTACCCTGTGTTTCCTGCATGTGATCCTTCCTTATGTTTCTGCTGTTAGTTGTACTTCTGTTAGCCCCCTTGTGGCTTTTTGTTTATGTTATGTAGAGTCTGTGTCGTTTATGTAATAACATTCCATCTAATGGAACCCGCGCCCTTGCTCCATATCGCACCAAACCCCCCTGAATGATTGTTTACCTCACACTGATTTAATTATGCAGACAATTAAATGAAATATAAAAAAAAAAAAACAAACATGCCCCCTTTATCCATAAAATAGAAGAACCAAAGACCGTCGCTATCAGTAATAAAAACAAAAACAAACCATGCATAGCCTTTTAAATATTCCAAACCCCCCACCAAAAAAAAAAACACACTAGGAAGCTTGTATAGCCTATATGAAGACAGTATGGGGCGAAAATGCATATAAATGGGTCTATTTATGGAAGGGCCAATGAAGAATTGGTAATAATTTGCATACTAATCAGTAGTTACATTTTAATGTACTTTTGATGCTTTTAATCTGGCAGTTGAGTTTAACTAAACAATCCTGATACATGATGGCCTCACATTAGTGTTCCCCATCCAAGGTCCTGGAGACCGCCTGGACTGTACAACAGCTTATAGTATGGAATGGAGCCTCATCCAGTGGTCTGCAAGCCCCCATGAGCTACAGCTGAAGGTTCCAGGACTGGAGTGGAGCAAGAGGCTTCGGAAACTAAAGGCACTTTTCCATTGTTTTGCAGGAACCGTGCTGTACCTAAACTGTAATGTGACGGTACTGAACTTGTATTATGCTTTGATCTTCCAGTATATCGCATTTCTTACACTCGATTCTCTACCCAAAACCTCGTCCATGGTGTCAAACCATCAGAATCTTTTTCCATCTGAACATTTGTTATCGTGGCCATTATTATTGCGTCTTCTTACGTATAATTTTTATTACACTGAATCCAATTTTTGTGGTCAAATCAACTCTGTTATATATGGGTAGACAGAGCGGAGGGGTGAGTCCCCTTAAAAGTGTGCAGCAGAGAGAGAGAGTCTCGACATCATGGCTATGGCGGCCAGAAAGCAACAAAACGTGGAGCAACAAATCAATCGCAAAAAAACCAGCAGACTTATAAACAGACTTCAAGACACTAAAGCTCAGGTCAGTTTTAAAAAAAGATGTTACTCATTGTGGTTTAATTAATAATAACACAGGTCAACAGGTCAAAATCATCAGTCATCATACGTTTATGTGGGTTTTATAGTGTTTTTCATCCTGATTTCAAATCTGTGTGTAGTTTTTCCCACACGTACAGTTTTTGTGATATTACTATATTACGATACTATACTGCATGATAGTTGGTATAATAATCATATAATAATCATATGCTGAGCGTTTTTGAACAAACAGTGGTAGCTTATATCTATGCCATTCTTATATTACTCATAATTCAAAAAGTTGGTGTGACTGAAAAAAAATGAAAGCTGATCTAAAATCAGCCTGAAAAACGTTTCTGATGATTACAAAAAAATTGACCTGTGTAATCAACCAATGAACATGGATACATGCACTTTTCCCACCCGTTTTCAGGTGAGAGATGTTCGCTCCACCCGTTTTCAGCCGTCTTTAACCATGTTCGCTCTGTGGTTCCGTGGTACAACATGGGATGAGTCGGTTCAATACCGCGTTACGAGCAAAATCATTTTTGTACACAAACTTATTGTTTGTGTGTCTCCAAACAGCAATTTCATAGTAACCATGCAATCACACTTTCTATTTGCTCATTTATAGTATTGAGATGTTTTATACAGCAATGAAAACCTAAGCCAGCTAACTTGTTCGTGATGCTCTATCTGTAGCGGGAAAACATTTCTTCACAGTACGGCGCGGTTCTTTGTGCCAGTGGAAAAGCAACAGAAGTCTTAGATATAAATTTGTTCACATCAGAAACAAACACAATGTCCAGTTAAAACCAACAATGACCACAGCGAGTAGCTTTCCTTCCCAGTAAAACACCAACGCGGGACGTCCCTCGCCCCTCTGACCGGCTCTCAGCACCACAGAAACAGTCGACAATGGTAGTGATCTGGGATGAGTTCCTCTGTGTACAACATTTCATCTTTTTTCACCTTTAGAACTTTAATATTCAGAGAAAAATAAAATTTCATTTCTTTGTGTTTTTTTTTCCATACAGTGACACACAACATCCAGAGCAACACATTGCAGGACCACACGTTTACAGAACAGAACCTCATGCGAAAAAAAGAAAAAAATCAAACAGTTCTTCCTTCCTCCTTGATGTGGTTCTGTGTCGTCTGGTCGCTTTGTGTCATTTTGCAGTGCGAGTGTGTGGGGTGTTTGTGTGTGTGTGTGTGATATGCATAGTGTGCATAGTGTGTGTGTGTGTATGTGTGCAGGGTATGTGTAATGTTTGTGCGTTTTGTGTGTGTTGTATGCGTGTGTGTGTGTGCAGGGTATGTGTAGTGTTTGTGTGTTTTGTGTGTGCAGAGTATGTGTAGTGTTTGTGTGTTTTGTGTGCGGTGTGTGTGTTGTATGCGTGTGCAGTGTGTGTGTGTGTGTGTGTGTGCAGGGTATGTGTAGTGTTTGTGTGTTTTGTGTGCGGTGTGTGTGTGTGTTGTATGCGTGTGCAGTGTGTGTGTGTGTGGTGTGTGTGTGTGTGTGCTAGTTTTAGGCCAAAACCCCACCAACAGTGGAAGCTATAACGATCCCCAGCACCACACAGCAGATAAGAATCATTATTTTCTTCTGCATGGAGCAAACAAAAAACAGACAACAACAAATTATCAAATAAATAAATACAAAATGAATAAACATACAAACAAAACACACACAAACATGCATAAATAAACACACACAAATGAACAAACAAATATTTACATGAACACACAGATATGTAGAGAAACAAAGAGGAAAACAAACAATAGAAATCCAGGAAGCATGAAAGAGAAAAAAGGGAGTTAATTATTTGCTTTTATTAGTACAAATATTATTTTATTATAGTTTTATTACCAACTTGTCTTAGCAACTCTGCTGATATTACTGCACATTAATCCATAAAAGTATTTTTTAAAGGCATTAACACTCTTGCACACACTTGTATGGACTCACAATGTTTTAATGAAAATACTTCTCACAAATAAACATTACACCGGCACAGCACTGATCACATGATGCAGGAGTATCCAAAATCATGCAAAAATGTACACATCACACTGAAACAGACCACACTGAGGGTCACCGAGGGTCAGAAACCCTTCAGAAAATCCTTCGGGAGTGTTTGGGGGTTTGTTTATGGCACTTTTCCTTTCGTTATAGGAACTGTGCTGTATCTAATCTGTACTGCAATGATGCAGAAGTTGGATCACGTTTTCATGTTCCAGTGTATCTCAGCCTGGTAATAGAGTTTCTGACTCGAATCTCTCCACACATTAGTAAAAAAAAATTAAAGGGGTCTTTTCAAGTTGTTATGACATTTTGACCAATCAGAAAGCAGTGATGCAGTCAGTTTGGGTGCGGCCCACTTTTGGCCCTGCCATTGAGCAGCTAGAGTGTTGCTCTGGTACAGGAGGCTTTATCTGTAATCTGTAATTTATCTGTAACCTGTAAAAACATTTGTTGGCAGAACAGCACAGTTCCCTGTGCCCGTGGAAAAGTGCCCTTACTCTCTTTTAGATTTGCTGGTGTCTAAACAAGTCTCACAAACCGAGATCAGGCATCTCTTCACAGAAGAAAAGCACAAACATGCCACAATGCTCAGTGCATGCATGGAGATCAGGAAGCAGACAGGCTGTCCAAGGAGCTCACAGAGCAACGAGAAAAGAGTGAGGTAGGAGAATCATTCATAGAGTGCCAAAGTTCATATAATACAGACAATTCATCTGACAGACATCTTATAAACCCTGCAGTGAAAGTCGTGTCTCACTATCTACAGCCACTGGCCACTTTATCAGAATTACCTAATTTACACCCATTACCTGATCACTCTATTACACATACATACCCTGTACTTCCACTACTACTTCATAGGTCAGTTTCCCAGACAGGGATTAAGCCAAGTCTTGGACTACCCTTTCCTTTACAATGGAAAATCTCCATTCACAGAACTACTTAATCCAGGACTAGGCTTAATCCCTGTCCGGGAAACCAACCCCATATCTAGTACTTCCACTCTCTGGCAACTTTATTGGAAACACCTCTTGCTCTTTCTCTCCCTGGCCACATTACAGGAAACACCTTTAATCTATATACGTATACAGTTACAGACTTCTTTACCCATTCATCAATACTCACTTTCAGAATACAGGACAGGACCAGGTACTATTTGGAAGTTGGACCAGTCTCAACACACACACACACACACACAGACACACACACACACACACACACACACACACACGGTAGTTGCATAGAAGCGCATGGTGTTGCCGGGAGTTTTTACTGGGTTGAAAAAGGCTCAAAGATATTCAGCCAAGCTATAAATCTCAAAATGAATTATAATTCAATTAAATATTATTAGGTACTTTTACACATGTATGCAGGAACAGTTCTTTTTACTTTAGCCATGTAATAAAAACATAACCCAGCTAACTTTGCAATGGGCTAGTACACCTTTGTGTTTCTCACAGTCTTAAAAAACTCCCACTGAAATTTTTCTTCAGCCCAAACAGACAGCAGTGCTTGTACTTCGGCTTCCCAGTTGTTAGCTTGTTAGCCTCTAGAAGAGTAAAAAACAATGGTCTTTTTCCAAGTCCGTCTGTTGTCATGACAACATTTGGATCAGTCAGAAAGTGATGGAGCCGGCTTGGCTGCGGCCCGCTTTTGGCCCTGCTGTGGAGCAGCCTGGGTAAAGGTCGGGTAAATTTGTAATGGAATAACATTTGTTCATATCACAGCCTGGTTCCTTGTGCCAGACGAAAAGTGCCAATTATCAAAACTAATAACCCTGCTTCTTCTGGCAACTGTCTGAGAGCCTCAAGCTTGAATGATTAAAAAAAAAGTCCCTTCCAGTGTTTGGTGCTTCTCTTGCTAGCTGAGCCCAACAGCCAATGAGATGATGAGGATGAGCAGACACACTGTCACACAGACACCTAACGCAATCAACTTCTGTGGAAGTAATAGAGAGAGAGAGAGAGAGAGAGAGAGAGAGAGAGAGAGAGAGAGACAGAGTGGCCCTTAAGTAACGGCAATCTATTTGCATGGGGGTCAATCTTGGATCGCGTGCCCCCCACCCCACCCCATACTCCACCCACTGTTTGTAAAGCATACACACCTGTACACTATTGTGCAAAAGTCTTGAGTGTGTGGGTTGGGTTCATTGACTAAACGTATGTTGGGGCCTTGGGCATTGCGACACATACACTTTGACTCTTTTTTACCTCACTCCTTCATGCCTCACTCAGACAGTTCACAGCAAAGCACTGATACAGGACAGACAGGCGATGACGGACAGGTGGAGGCGATGATGGTCATGCAGGCTGGTCCAGAGAGCCTCAGACTCACCCTCCGTGCTTTGCTCTGGTACTTTACCGCCTTCTTGGTGTCTGATACGGCTCTCTCCACATAATCCACTGCGTGCTCCACGTTATACTCGATACGGTCGATCATTTCTCCCTGACCAGGACACAGCCGGGAAAGGGAGCCGGGGAAGGGAAGGAGGGAGAGAGAGAGAGAGAGAGAGAGAGAGAGAGAGAGAGAGACAGAGAGAGAGAAAGAGAGACTTTAGAGGGCAGATGTGGACTGACCATGCCGTTACTCACCACTTTGCTTGTTTTTTGCACTTTAACAGCTGCCTTGGTGTTCTGTTTGGCCTTCTCCACATATTCCTGTGCATTCCGCACATTGGATTCTATGTTGTTGATTAGCTCCCCCTATAGGGAGAGAAGGGAAAAACAGCTTTCTTACCCAGTGATGATTATAACTGCTGGTTGTGTGGACAAACAGTACAGAAACACCCCTCAGTTCTTCATATTTCACAAAGGGACTAGAGGAACAGTACTCCAGGCTTCTAATTTTCAGTTTAGTCCATAAACTCTACCAGTTTCAGAATAGTTTACATTTGTTATGACACAGTGACCCACATTTGAATTCAAGTATAATTGAATACTGAATCAGTGTAGAAACCGGAGCAGATGATTCCAGGTGATCAGGTGGTGATCAGTATACGGCAGTGCTGAATGCTGAGTGGTTGGAACTACTTTAGACACTTTGCAGCCTAAATCATTTGTTTGTTTGTTTTATTTAATCTCCTCAATATGCCAAAGATAAGACAGTGACAAAGCGATTCAAAGTAACAGAAAGAAATGAGGGGTGGCTTAAGACTTATGCACAGTTCTATAGATTAAACCTAGCCTCAGGTTTAACTACAGTTTGTTCATTATAAACTGGCCTTAGGCTTACTTCAAAAAAGCAGGGCTCTTGGACTTGACCAACATGAAAGTTTGCCATCGAACTCTGGTTTGAACCAACTGCTAACCAGAATAAGCGCGTCTGACTCTGCATTTCAGTCTAGTTTCTAACCTCAGTAGAATGTTTTGAAGACTGCAGTCCAGTGGTACTGAGCTCAAGCAGCTCTGTAAAAAAGAGTGGGCAAATATTGCACAGTCTAGATGTGCACAGTTGGTCGAGATGACCAGGGTAGTACCCAGATTCAAGACAGTAACGAAAGCACAAGGTGGTTCCACTATGTGCTCCTTTCTGTGAATCTGTTATTTTTTGGTTTTGATTTCTTTATTGCTATCATATCTTTCCTTTGAGTAAATACAGCTGGATTTTTTTTTGTTTGTGTGTGTCTTCATTTCAGACTGCAGTGTGAATATTTTGAAGAGGGTGATAATTTTACAAACCCACAAAAACCCAAAAAAAATTGCCATTTCAAATCAGAGCATGCAAAAGTGAGGATTAACAAGCAAATTACCTTCAGAGGTTAGTGCAGACCCCACAATCACAGCAGACTGGAAAAGGCCTATGAGAGAGAGAGAGAGAGAGAGAGAGAGAGAGAGAGAGAGAGAGAGAGAGAGAGAGAGAGAGACACATAGAAAGAGAAGGTGAGATTGAGTACAAGAAGAAAGAGAGATGGGGAGAGAGAGGGGGGAGAGAGAGAAAGAGAACAAGACCAAGAGGGAGAAAGACAGAGAAAGAGAGGGAGAGAGAGAAACCTAGAGAGAGAGAGAGAGAGAGAGAGAAAGAGTGCAAGAAAAAGACAGAGATAGTGCGAGAGAGAAATGGAGAGGGAGAGAAAAAGAGAGAGAAAGGGAGAGAGGGAGAGCAAGAGAGAGAGAGAGAGAGAGAGAGAGAGAGAAAGGAGACACAAGAGGCAAGGCAGACGGAAAGCAGAGAGAAATGCTGTGCAGGTCTCAGATCTCCTTTTCACAGGGGATTGGGAGCGGAGGAAGCCGGTTAGTGTGATTCATTATTGAATCAAATGACCGTGTGTTAATAGAGTCGCTCACACCGGGGGAATATCTGCCTTTAAAATGTCAGCAGGCTTCACAGGCGGTGCTCATAAAGATGCATTCTCGACAGCTCTTTAAAGTCTTTCACACACAAAACCCTCCTGAAACCCAATTCGACTGCTGCACCACTGCTGCCGTACGGGGGTGTAATGACACGGTCAACGTCCGATTCGGTTAAATACAGAATTTATGCCTCAGAGTTTGATACACTCACCATATATTCTACACAGTAATACTGAAAACAATTCAATAGTCTCTCAATAATTACATTTGCAGGAAGAAACAATTCAGTTTTGTCACAGTTTACTTATATGACTTGAGCTGGACGGCGGGTGTGGGAGGAAGGGGTGTATGAGATGAATGTGCTGGAATGGGCTGCTGGTTGATGAGGGTTTAACAACATAAAAAGTGCATATAGGCTTTGCAACCAAGTATTAAAAAGTGAAAGTTTGACTTATGATTGTTTATTTGTCTTTTGGGCCCTTAAAAAGTGGTGTTGTAATTCCCACACTCTTTACCTGATTTGTATGTAAATACGATGTTGAATAGTGACAAAAAGATTAGAATTGTGTCGACGTCCCAATATTTATAGACCTGACTGTAGATAATTCACATTCACCCTACAGTAAAATGCAGTACTGTGCAAAAGTCTTGACTCTTTTCTTCATATTTTACCACCAAAGATCCATACTTTGTAATGTAGATGAACAGTTCTGCACTTGACCAGTTTCAGAGGAGTGTTTTTGTTCAAGCCACACAGCGACCAACATATGAATCATTCAAGCAGAAAAAAGAGCATCTAATGAAGTCTTAATCATTTAAAAATCATTTACGGCATTTATCAGAC
>JBBPDH010013685.1:0-11106 GCA_037974565.1 Clupeocharax schoutedeni
TCACACACTCACCCCACATATAGACACACAGAAATAAACACCATACACACACTCACACTCCCCATACATACTCTATACACCCTTTGCCATGGGGTGGAGATAGGAAGACCACTTCAGCGGCAGAGAAGACCACCAACCCAAGGCCCCGACCGGACGGACAGCTCATCCTCACAGTCCCCCGCCCCGGACAGTGAACAGGGAACGGGTGTTTTTAAAATGAAAATAATAATAAGACCCCATGCTTCCCCCCTCCCGCTCAAATGTAGTGTTGGTGTGTGTTGTTCTAAAGTTCAATCCTCCTGACGGTGGCGCTAGAGTGAAGTGTTAAACTTTGTGGATCGTATGTCATAGAGATACAATTCTATTGGTCCAGACTCTACTGTGTCTTATGCTCTACAAAAAAACACTCAGTAATCGTGTAGTTCCATCCCTACTGGTTAATAATGGAGTATAAACTGGTCACACATTTTTAGCGGGAACAGAATCTTTATACACTGAATTTCATTATTCATTCTTTATCATCAGTAGTTTTAGTATAAAGAGGTGGTAGAACCTTCTTCAAGAGAGAGCACCGGTCATATTTGCACAAAAAATAATAAACAGCCAAAGAAAAACAGCCAAATAAATCTATTCCACACCATCATACTGCAGCCAGAATGCAGAAACACACAGTTTCCCTCGAATCGCTGACCTTTCAGTTTCGGACTTCCATACTAATTAAATACTAATTGAATTTCTTCCAGTAATTCACAAACTGCAGAGCAACAAACAGAACTTTATTAGAATTGTTTGAGTGGGAAATTTGTATATAGACCATTAAAGCAGAGTATGATTGTGCCCCTCTCCCTCTACTGGGAGACATTGTAACATTAGTGTGTGTCCCAGACCTGAGTTCTCTCTCATCCTCACATCCCTCACTGCTTTATGCTTTTGGGCCATGAGCTATAGATATATGGAGCGCCCCATGTCTTTAGATACTGAACCTGCATTGTTTTCAGCTCCTCACTACATCCTTCAGTTGGTCTTTGGTTCACAAGCATGAAGACGGTCACCCGTTTACCAAATATCTCAGAGTACTTCTATGTCAGGTCCAGTTGGTCCTGTTTTCTCTCATCTGCACACATTTCCAGCAGACACTGCACCTCTGTAGACCAGAGTCTCCCTTTGCCTCCACATGTGTAAATGGGACAGTCAGGTTCAGGTTCAGTGAGGGTCACTTAGATCAGTTAGAAATCATACTAGTCCAACCAAGCCCTAACTGAACCAAGCCCAAGTCAAACTGAACCAAGCCGGAGTCAAACTGAACTAAACCATTCCTGATTCTGACTGAACCGTTCCCTAGTCCAACTGAACCATGTCCATGTGGAATCATGTTAACTGAGCCAATCCAAGCATGATTGAACTGTGCCTGAGTTCGACCATCTGAACCAGCCTGGGTCTGATCGAACCGAGCCCAAGTACAACTAATATGGCGAGATATTAGTTGATATTAGTTGATCAAGTCATTGTCTTGTGTACACCTTTTACATTTTTTGTACAATTAAGAACTTGTGCACATAACCCCAAATGTAGATCATTATCCAACTAAATATGTAATAACACATAATTCATAATTGCTATTCCTCTAGAATTTGGAGGACTAATTATCCTTTCCCGTATCGTCTCTAGGGGGCGTCCTCCAGGCTGGTTCCTCTCATCCCTCCATCGAACAGAAAGAAAAACTGAAACAGAGCACATGTTGAGCTCAGGGCTCAGATTAAGGATTGAACCCTAAAGGAGGTACAGTTTGGTCCCCAGAAGACTACGGTCTGCCAACTCGAGTCATCAAAAATCTCAGCACCGCAGTTCTTATGAAGCCAGAGGTGATCAGAATGCCTAAATAATTATAAGCAACAGTTTGCATGGAGCTCGAAGTGTTCTTGCAAAAACAACATTTCCAGAAGCTGCAAATGTTCTCAGCACTTTTTTTTTGTTGAAGAAACCAGCTCAAGTGCTTCCCAAATTAGAATGAATAAACGAGGTGTAGTACACGCGTATATCTACTAACTACCAAGCTGTTTGGATAAACTGCGGTCTAATGATGGGTTTCTGTGTTTATTTACTCTTTGTATACTCTTTACATATTCACTTAATTATTTGTTTAATGTATGTTTAATTATTCCAAGTCCACTCACATTCTACACAAACAAAGAAATGTATAGAATGTACAACAATACAGTTTTACTCCAGCCTTGTTTGGGCCACTATACTCTACATATTAGGACATAATGACTCCAGATATTTTCAAGTTGACTAGTTGGTCAGCAAAGTTGAAGTTGAGTCGACTGGTTGTTTCATGACATTCTCTAAGTTCTCTAATATTAACAGTCAACATGACAATTAAACAAAACAAAGGCTGATATCTTGAATTTTCTGGTAAATTTAAGTGTAACAGTTTAAGCTGCGGCAGGACGACTCTCTGCAGTGCTAGCATTAGCCATGTTAGCTAGTGGAGTCATTTCAGATGCAGAGCGCCGGTTCTGTTACTGTACTTTAACAGCGATCTGCTGTTTGTGTGTCAAGAGTGAAGGATCTCCACACATGTGATGTGTGTTTCTTCTCTGCTGCAGGTCTCTAGTCTTGTAGGGGTCTTTTGTTTAGATTCCCCTCATGCCAACGGTACCGCCCCTTTTATGAAGGGACTATAATAATTGGTTAAACCAAGGAACGCGTGTCTGCGTAAGCCAATCAGAGTCAGAGATTGCACTGCACACACAAGTGGGGGCAGAGAGAGAGGAAGAAAAAAATATGACTAGTCGACTTATCTCAGGGGCTGTCGACTCGTGCCCCCGTAGTCGACTAGTTGACTAATTGACTTTTGTGCTAATGCCCTAGTACATGTACATATCTGATTAAATAAGTGGAATGGAAACATTTTTTAACTGCAACAGGTTACAACGTGTCTAAAAATACAAGGTACCTAGATAAATGAAAATCTCACTGTTTATGTACCACATCAGAGATTTTTCTGAAAATGTTAGATTTGCATGATATGGGCCCTTTGATGTGTTTGTGAGTCAGAACAAATTCCTGATTTTAGACTTTATACTGCACACAGTGAACAATGGTGAATATACTGATAGATTTCACCCAAAATGACTTCTAAAACACAAGTCAATTATAAGATCCAGATTTCTTTTTTCTCTTGTAGAGTTATCGCTGCAGAGATGTGAGGTTTTGCCCGACAGTGATGATTATGTTTTCACATTTAGGTGCAGCTCTGACCTTCGTGAGCACATTAAAGGGCTCATACCATGGAAACGCAGCGTCTTTGATGTGCTGCATAAACAAGGTTTAAGAGGGAAGTTTTATTCAGCTCACGCCTCACTGACCTCGTCTGACTGAACAACATACAACCAGCTCCTACTGACCCGGCAGAGAGGGTGCTTGTGCTTGTATGTGTGTATACGAGTAAGTATTGGTGAGCGTATATGTGAGTGTGTGTGTGTGTGCATGCTTATATGAGTGTATGTGTGTGTGTATGTATGGGAAGTGGCTAGCTTTAAGGCGTGCTGTTGCTGGAATGGTGTGTGTATGCATATGTATGTATGATTGTTGCTGGAATGGTGTGTGTGGGGGGGTGTTGCGGTGTGGCTAGCTTTAAGGCGTGCTGTTTCTGGGATGGTTTGTGCGTGTGAGTGTGTGTGTGTGTGTGTGTGTCTGTATGGGTGTGTGTGCATGTTTGTATGTGTGTGTGTATTTGTGTGTGTGTGTGTGTGTGTGTGTGTATGCGTGCCCAAGGGTCAGATGGTCTCGATGGCCTGATCAGGGAGCTATAATAACATCCGGGAGGTGTAATAACCTCGGAGGATGCGGACGCGTACGACCCCTCACAGGCCTCATTTCATCCTGATCTGATCCCGCTGACATGAACGTGAAACTATTAAAGGGCACATTTTCATACAGCAAAAAAAAAATCTTTATAACACATCATTTCTAAACTCACAGTCAGGCTTTTCCTGCTACTGCACCTTTAAGACTCATTTACGTTAAAGAGCATTATGTTAAAAAACAGTCTGGGCCAAACACTACTGTGAGTGGGCAGATCGAAATTGCTGTGGACTGAATAAGTGGATACGTGAATGTGCTGATTTTGGGTTTAATAGTTTAGCAATTGAAGTGTAACCGTAATTTATTATTAATACTATTATTACTGTTATTATTATTACGCCTATTGCTTATTATTATAAATATAAAGACTGTTCATATTTGCATACATAGGTTCTTTACAATGACCTAAATAGGAAAAGCAGGAACACAAAAGATCCAAAATGAAAATAAAATCGAATAGATAAAAAGATAAAGTACATTGGCATGGCAGGTGCAGCTCACATTAAGCCTTTCTGTACTCCAGTCCAGTGAGTTGTACTGTGCCTAAAACCGCATAAGTGAGTCTATTACAGCTCTGAGGCTAGTGAATGAAAATTTAGACCCACAGGTGAAGTGAACCCTCTGTGATGAAGCCAGGCAGTACTGGCTTAGAGAGTCTGAAACCGCATGCGCACATCTGTTACAGTTCTGAGGCCAGTGTGAGGCTTTAGGCTTGCATTTACACCCTTACATGTAATTAAAGAAACACATCTCTGTTTTCTAGAGGGTAATTTGGCTGGGTTGTCTCTTTAAGGCCGAGTCCTGAACGCGACCGGTTTTGCAGCAGGTTCGAGTGGGTCGTCCCTCCGCCGAGAATAATTTTTCCATCCAAAGGATCAGCCGGCATCCCGCGAGGATAATTTTGTTCCTGTGCCCTCGTCCCCATCTTGACAGCTCCATCAGTGCCCCCACACTCCTCTTGCTCACCCCTAGCCTGGAGGCAGCTCTCCTGAGAGAAAGAGAGGGGAGAGCAAGAGGGAGGAGAGAAAGAGAGGGGTGGGGGTGGCCTGGAGTTCTGTGAGGTGGGAAACCCACTGAGAATGTCTGAACACACACCCGAACACACACACACAGACACACACACATACACACACACACACACCCAAACACACACACAAAGTAAAGCCCCAAACCTTGTATCCAGCTGACTTTAAAGGGCTGATATCCCGCATTTTTATTGTATTTCCATTTTTTTTTACTTATGACATTTCTGTCTGGGTTTATGAATCTTAAACATCCGTCATTCACTTTAAGACCATTTTCCAGCCTCACTTTAGTAAAGTGTCAGTCACACAAGCTGTTTCAGCTACTGTGCTGTGAGGTCGGTTCATGTTTAAATGCGTTCTCTTCTGGTCGGCTGAGGCTTATTCGAAAAAACAGATTGCTTCATCCAGATCAGACCAAGGCCCCCACAGCCATGTATTACTTTTCCTACTTAAAAATAATTTTATCATTATGAACTTACATTCTTGATTAAAGAATGTTTCAAAGTTTCATATTATTCACTCCTCAGTCCATATATGGAAACTAAACACAGCCTGTTTGGAGCTCACTGATGCTGTGATGTCACAAAACATGATGATGTTCACCACCTTGAATCTTTTTTTGTCACTGGACACAAGCCTGGGTTGCTATGCTCTGGTGTGTGTGTGGCTTAGGAATAATACAGATTTGTATTCCTAAGGCTTTCCCAGGTTGTGCTGACTCAGGTTTCTCAGACATGAAGGAGCTTATAGATAGTTGTGCAATCAGTCTTTCCACATAAAGCACAGATTACTCTCTCCACACACACAGGACACTTTATCAGAAAACCCACTCCTGTAGCTCTTAGGGAGTGGAACCAGAAGGTGTGTGTTTCCAGGTAAAGTGGTCAGTGGGTAGAAGCTCAATGTGATAACAATAAAGTTGCCAGTGAATGGACAAACAAGGTGGGTGTTTCCAATAAAGTGGCCAGAGAGTGAAAGCACAATCTGGGTGTTCCCAATAATGGGTCCAGTGAATGGAAGAACAAGGTGGGTGTTTCCAATAAAGTGGACAGTGAGTTGCCAGTTAAGCAGTTTCTGAAGCTCAGTGTGGCGTTTCTTCTAAAATGGCGAGTGAATGGAAACATAACCTTATCCATAATGTTGCACTACTTTCTGGAACAGCTTGTTGAAGTCAATTGTGAGAAAGTGAGGAGTAGCTGTTGTAAAAGAAAGCGGTTGTTATGTGTTTAATTTTTAATTTTATTTAATTTTTTTCGTTTGGAAAAAAAAGAGGAAATAAAAAAGCCCATTAAAAATACATGGCACATCTCGTATATAAACCCACAGCACTGATGACAGCTTCACAAGTTCATATACAAATACAACAAAGGCAATAACACATGAAGCCCACGTCGTAGCGGCGCATCGGCACGGATTTAATTAACATAAATGTGAGGATTTATGCACGCAAGGCGGTGAATGAATAAACGCAGCACAGCAGCCCTGATGGGGAGAAAAAGGCAGATATATACAGAATAACGGATGATTAATGGTGTTTCACACAAACAGTGTGTAAATACAAACTAGTCTGATCAAAGGCAGCAAGAAAAACATTTTAAAAAACACCAAGTAAGGGCATAAAATCCTAAGCCTCTTTTTGTCATGGAAATCTATTCATTCTGTACCTTTCTTGTTTTCCTATATTTATGTGGCATTAGGAACAAAAGGAGAAACTGTTTTCTGTTCATTTTGTGATGCCTGTATCAGTATAATAGATTGAATGAGTCACAGAAAATACCAGCATTTCCTGTCACAGGCGCTTTTACAAGTGTTACAATGTGTCTAATAAAGTGGCCAGTGAAAGGAAGCACTAGTTGAGTTTTTGCCAGTGACTGGGTTGTTTTTATCTATATCTAACAACAATAAAAACATTTTATCTATAAAAAGACATCTTTTTCATGCCAAGGACTTGAGCTCTCCAGCTGTGAATGTGTTTAGTGTAGACGGAGCAGAGGCGACCTCAGAGGAACTGAACCGTCCTGCTCAAGTGGCTGAAACATCGGCCCTCAGACCCACAGTCCTTCACTGCAGTCCATTTCCATCTCCCTGACCGCCAGCACTCAGCCTTCAAGTGGCTTGAAAATACAGTGGCAGTGACCAGCAGCGCTGCATACAGCTGGGACACAATCAAACTGCCAATCAAACTGCCTCATCCTAATCACACTGAGTGGAATGGGAAATGGGAACTGCAAGTGCCTAAAGATACATAGTTCCTAGATAAAGGTGCTCCAACCATTCAGCATCACCAGTCATCATCTGCACCTGCTTCTTCATTGGATCAGGACTTAGGTTAGATGTGCTTTGTTCCGCTTGAATGATTCATACGTAGGTCACTGTGTGTCTTAAGAAACAGAAACATTCCTCTGAAACCAGTTCAGGGACTGGACTGATAATGAGTACCTTTGAAAGTCCTTCAGGAAGCCTGGAGAACTCTTCCTCAACAGAGCTTTAAAAAAAGTCTGGATCTTTGGAAGAATCTTCTGAAACATGAGGGGTGTCTCAAGACATTTGTACAATAGTGTGTGTAGATATAAGTGATCTATTCATGTTGACTGTATATATGAAATTTATGATAATTATACACTCATATACTTGTGTGTATTAAAAACATGAAATATACACTCACAGGGTCTTAAGCGTATTAGCTGCTAATTGCAATGTAATTAGAATGTTATGTAGCCTTTAATATTCCACCTTTCTTTCTGTGGCACAAACGCTGGAGTTCCACTTTAATTTGCTTTACAGGCCACTGGGCAGACATTTGGCTGCACCATCTGCTTTGGGCCTTCAGTTTTCTCATCAAGGGTAAATACTTTCAGTGCAAGAAGAGAGAGAGAGAGAGAGAGAGAGAGAGAGAGAGAGAGAGCAAGAAAGGAGAATTTGTGCGCAATAGGCATATATATATGCTGTGTGAATATATATAACTTTAAATAGCTACATCTTGTATCAAAATAAACAACTGTATTTTTAAAATACTTAAAACATGTCTCACGCTTCAAACCTGCAGGAGCTGCTATTGATTAGGCAAATAAAGCCAACTGAAATGGAGAGAAAGAGGGAGAGAGTAGAGAGCGGAAAGGAAAGCGGAAGAGAAGTAGAGAAAGAGTGAGAACATGAAGGAGAAGAGGGTACTGAAAGAGAGAGTGTGTGAAAGAGATAAAACTCTTCTCAGTGCAGCACTTTATGAACAGAGTTTATTCAGCAGTTTATCTCTGTACGAACGCTTAATAATTGAGTGAGCAGTTATCCTGCATTAACAGCATCTTTGTGTGTGCGTGTGTGTGTGTGTGTGTGTGTGTGTGTGTGTATGTATGTATGTATGTATGTGTGTCCGTACGCGTTTGTGTGAGTGATAGAGAAATGAAAATGTGAGGACAGGTGCAGAAGAAAAGCTTGAGAAATTAAATAAACAGCTCTGCAAGAAACAGACCTGTCCAGAAACTAACAGAGATGAACCACAAGGGAACACTCAGATCGATCCACCAGAGCCCTTTCAGATCACAAAGAGAACAACCACCAGAACCCTTTCAGATCACACAGAGAGGAACCAGCAGGGCATAGAACAACCTCCAGTTGCCATCTTCAAATTACAACAAATTGGAAAATTTTGGTTCCAACAAATGAACTATTAAACAGATTTCTGAAGATGTGAATGTCCTCAATATAAACAGCGATGGATTGAAGTAGTGCCTTCAAAGACGATTCTGGGTTTCTGCTTGAAACTTCAGACACTGAAAATGAGGGTTAATTTTTAAAGGAGACAAAAATCAATATCACCAAGTTTCTTCAGGACGCTTCACATTTATGAATGTTTTAGCACGAAACTTTGGTGAGCACTGCTGCAATGAAAATGCGTGCATCAGAATACTACTCTTCTCCTTAAATATGGTTTGAAGAAAAAGAACCAGTGAGCTGTCAAAGACAAACAACTTCTGCACTCCTTCAGACAGATGCGGTAAGTAAACGAGGACGTATTTGGCCAAATCAGAATAAAATTACAGATATGGAGCTGGGGCTTGTAAATTAACATCAAGGCTGGCTGCCTCCGACTGCTGAGGAAAATAACCGTTTTGGAGGCAAACAACAGAGACCTTTGTAATGAAAATTGCTTTCACTTGTTCCAACACGGCATGTTCGCTTGTGGAACAGTGGTCACTGTGTTTGTGCTGTTCACAAAAAGCAAAGGACCTGCCAACTCCGAAGGACACAGTAAATGACAATATGGAAAGAGTCACTGGCTCCAAAACACACCATACCAAACTAAACAGAACTCCCTGGTACTTGCAGGTGACTTCATTGGTGTCACAGATGTCGTATGATATCCATAAAAAAGGACAGGCTCTACACATGACCCTAAGGTTACTGTGTCTATGGGCTAGAATGGTATACAGATCACTGGATCCCATTCAGTGATGGAGCTCCATTCAGTATCTTTAGGATGAGTTAGGCCCAGTTTACACGTTGTATGACCTGTTGCTGTATCAGATTTTAGTCTACATGTTGTCAGTCATAGTGAAACCCAGTCAAATGCAAATCAGATCATCTACAGTAGCCAGTAGATTTTAATTTTAGAATTTTAGTTTTTAATTTTAGAATTTTAGTTTTTAATTTTAATTTAGATTTTACTTATTGTTTTAATGTTTGCACAGTCAGTAAAGAAGCGGTTCAGGATACATTTCACTGTGTGTTGTACTTGTATGACTGCATGTGACAAATAAAGTATCTTGAATCTTGAATCTTGCTTCATTTTTTGGTTCTGCTCTAAAGAAAATCCCAATTTTGCACATAAACAGTCAGCTGTGTCTGTTTAGACAAACAATTTCCCTCAAAGGAACAGTTCTCCAGGCTTCCTGAAGGACTTTGAGACTCATTTTCAGTCCAGCCCCTGAACCTGATCAGTTTCAGAGGAATGTTTTTTGTTTGTTAAGCCACACAGTGACCTACATATGAATCATTCAATCATGACAAAGCATATCTACCTTAAGTCCAGTGAAGGAACAAGTGCATATGATGAACAGGCTGTTAATCAGAATACTGGTGGTGCCGAATGCTGAGAAATATTAGAATAAATGCAAACAAACAATGAAGGTAAAAGTATCAAGATCTGTTCTGGTTGAAATAACAGAGTTGATATTTTGTAAACTAGAAGGAGAACACAGTTTTGGTTCCAGTTTTCTCCACAATGCCCCTAGCTATTGCCTGGACTTGTGAAATTCCATCAGCAACTCCTGATTTCATTTAATGGACTGATTGTGTCAAACCAGGTTTCAGTTGGAAAATACAAGTAATACTGGGGTTCCACAGGGAACATGCTGACATACTGTACATTAGTTCACTATGTACTGTATAATGTGCCCAAGACCTTTGCCCAGTACTGTTAATACACACATGGAATTTATACACCCAGAAGGCACATCAGATGAATAAGGTCGGTAAATGAAATCCGTTCATCCAACATAAATGAAGTGGAATGTGAAGTGAAACATGAACAGTTTTGCAGATTTTTCTCTAAGCACTTATTTTCTCCTCAACTTAAACTTTTTCAGAAACACTTGTTTTAGCCAAGAATAATGTAAGAAGTAATGTGATTTGAGATGAAGGTCCAGAAGAAGAGCAAAATAAAGAAACAAAGGAGGAAGCCGATTGGAAAGAAAGGGTAGATGACTGTTTCTCCTAATCTATAGAATGCTTTCGCACATCCAGTGTCTCTCTCCTTCTGGAACACTGTGGCTGATAATGAAAGGCACCAGGCGAAAGAAGCTCTTTGAGCCAGACTCTTGCGGTGGCCTTGTCTGAGAGCTCTCAGAGATTCTTGCCCCCTCTGTCCAAGCAGAGATGACAAGTTCTTCACTGATGTTAGATGTTGGAAATAATTCTGTCACAAGCGCCCGGGCTAAGCCCCAGCGATCGTGCGCTATCTTGGGAAACTGACCAGGCGAGAAGTCGAGAATCCATTCTGTGGTTTTTATTCAGAGTACTCACAAAAGTAAATGGGGCTCAGAGGCCATTACAGGCACAAACGTGATGCAGATTCAGATTCAAAACAAAAGGCTATACAGGGGAGTTCTCAGACAGACCACATGAGGAGCAAAAAAGATGGACAGAGACAGAACACTACATGCACAGGACTTAAATACAAGGGGAAACTGAAAGGGTAATTACACACAGGTGG